>WURV02044343.1:0-22214 GCA_011762755.2 Epimenia babai | reverse complement strand
TAACGCGATAGCCCGTCAGATATCCCGCGTCCAATTATATTCCCATAACGCGCTAGCCCGTCAGATATCTCGCGTCCAATTATATTTCCATAACGCGATAGCCCGTCAGATATCTCGCGTCCCATTATATTCCCATAGCCTGTGACAACCGTCATATGTTTCGCGTCATGTCATCTTTTTCCGATTTCGCAATATTCCGTAACTTAGTAGAGGATTATTCCCGATTGCTCCGCATTCTCTCACACCTTTCCCGTTATTGCATCCATTGTCATAATGATCAAACATGCTTGTACGTCACATTGATAATATAATCGTTCCACGTAAACTTATTGTCGATCTGAAGACCGGGTGAAGTATTAGAACAATATTTCTCGTCGAGTAAGGTCGTAAACATCATTCTATATTATGGTAGTGTATTTAAATCATGAATCGAATGTTGAATCAATAAACTTCAATGTAATACTGATAATAAAACGTGTCTTTGAAAGACCATTTTTGTTCATAAATTCACGGAGGATTTGTAGAGCTCAACGATGCAGGCCATCTCTCTGTATGTACGGATATAGAATGAAATATTATCATTATCATGGAATGAAATGAAACGTTATCATTATTTCTATCATCGTTATCGTTATCGATATCGCCATCGTCACAACATGTATATACATTGATAACATTCAACTTGTAAATTTAACTGATATAATATATACATACAATGCTGAACATCGATGAAAATCTGCGTAAAATGTGTTGAAGGCCGAGGAAACGTGAGCACCATGCAGGTTTTAAGATGAAAAGGAGCTGGAGCCGCAGGCTATCTCTGAAGACCTTGAAGTTTGGAGTCGCTCGGATTGGTGTTGGTAGTGAATTGAATGTTTAGGGCCGAGGTAGGACATTGGGCGCTGACCGACGGCCTCTTTAATTCTTGGGACATGCATGTTAGTAGAATGGGAGGACCGAAAATGGAGTGAGGAAATAAAAATTGTATGAATGCATGGTGTTAGTTTATGGTAGAATTTGAAAATATTGCACAGATAGAAGAATTTACCGCGATTGTATCGAGAGGGTAAGTTAGTGTGCTGTCCAAGTACTGAAGAACTGGTGCGCTAGTTTCCTAGAGTAATTGTACAGTCATTTGTTTGTATACTTTCCAATGTGTTGATGTTGGTCAGCGTCATGTTAGAACTGTGGATGCATATTCAAGAATGGGACGAATGAGTGACATATCGTAAAGAAATGCAATGGATTGGTTAATAGGGTGACGGATACGTGAGAATTGAAGCACGATCCGCATTACCTTTTGCTGTTTATCACTGACACGTGGTTTTTCCACGTGAGGAGGGGTTTGAGATAGATCCCTAAGTATTTCATAGTTTTACCAAATGGTACGTTAAAGTCGTCTATAGTTATGGAGGAGAGGCGGGTGGGTCAATGTTTTTATTAGAGGTTAGTAAAACTGTTGTGTATGTTGAAATCATTTTTAAGAAGTTAGTTGAATACCATATTGTGATATCAGGAAGATGGGTATTTGTTTCGTTGATCGCTGATTGCGGGGTTTATCCCATTTGCTTAAAGACGCAGTCATAGGTCAATAGATAACAAGATGTCAGGGAAGTGATGTCGTTAATGAAAAGAATGAAGAGGAGAGGTCCGATTACAGATCATTCCAGGACGCCGGAAGACAGAGGTAAAGAGTCAGAGACAACATTGTTAGTCTTGACAGATTGAGTGAGGTTGCATAGATAGCTGTGCATTAGAAATAATGCTGTTGAGTGGAAGTTGAATAGGTTAGCCGGTTTGGAAAAAAAGAATGTCATGATTTATAGTGTCTGAAGGCTTTTTGATGTCGAGTGCTGTTAGACATATGTATTTATTTCTTAATGTGTTATCTACCATATTAAGCCATTTGTTAGAGAGTAACATGAGCAAAGAATGAGTTGAGTCATTTCTACGAAAGTCATATTGTGTTGAAGAGACGATGTTGTCTGTTTCTATGTATGATCTTATTTGGAATGCTAGTGGTTTTCTGTTATTTTAGAGAGAATTGGGAGAGAGGATATGGGTCTGTGGTTAGATGGGTCAGTGGGGTTACCAGTTTCGGGTATGGGTGGGGAACTTCCTAGCAGATATCAGGAGATGTTTTAGTGATAATGAATTTGTTAATTATAAGTGTAAGAGGTTGTGCAATACAAGATGTGAGAATTTTTTAGATGATAGTGTTAAGAACATGCCTCCTTTTTGATATTTTTCAGCGATCTCGTGATTTTTGTATATCTAATTACGCGATTAACTGAAATTTGAATCCAGAAAATTTGCATTATACGCTTGATTTTTCTGCTGGGTAGATGATTTAGTGAGTTAATTATGTGTGTTGAAATATTAGTGAAAAAATGATTCAGTGCATTCGCGACATCAATGGGTGCAGTGTATCTGACGTTATTGTATGTTATTTCTGTAATATTGCGCGATTTGTTAGTTTTATTAGTTAGGGATTTGATTATTTTCCAATTATTTTTAGGCTTTGCGTTGTTGATTTTATAAGTATAGTAGTATTTTTGGCTCTGTTGATTTCTTTTGGAACAAATTGTTTCTTGGTTTTGTAATCATTTCATATTGAGTGATATTTCGATTTTTTCAGCTATTTTGAAATGCCCGGTTTTTGTATGAGGCGAGTTTAATGGGGTAGGGAGTGATTCAAGATTTACGTGATGCCTTTTTCGAACGTGCTTGAAAGGTGCATGGTTGATAAGAAGGTCGGTAATGCAAGTTTAGAAATGATTAGCCATTTGCATAGTAGATAAGTTAGGTGATATCTAGTTTTAATTTTTGAGTCGTTTCTAGTTAGCGTGTCGACGCCAACTATGACATACAATACTCTAACATGGTGGAAAAACATCACACGTGTCAGTGACGAAAAATGGCCCCCACGTCGAGAAGGTTCGAGGAAAGTGTCTAATTAACTCGAGATAATGAACTGTGAAGATAAACGCCGATGTCGATGATTTGCTGAGAGTTTTACCTGGCATGTTTTTTCAGCAATGTTCACTAACTGTCGCGTAGAGACCACAGCAAGTTATCAAATCTAAGAAGCCACTGAAGGACAACACGTGAAGCCGCACTGTTTCTGTTTACTTTTGCCAACTAACAATAGTGCTCACACAACCAACGCGTCAAGAATCGATGAGGGCAGAATTGCTGGATGCTTATTGACTTTAAACATACGAGCTGATAATTGAACGCATACGGATTGGCGTTAACTACAGTGAAATCACTACGACGAAGCCAGTGCAGTGGACAGGTAGGTTTTCGATACACCCAAAGATATCCTAAATAGGAAAAGAATTCTGAAAATCAAACGTCGAACAATGACTACCATTTTTTTCCTGCGAAATTTACTGCTAGAATTCCCCATCGAAAATACCGCAAACCTACATTATCATCAAAGCTAAGATCACACACACACACACACACACACACACACACACACACACACACAGAGAGAGAGAGACACACACACAGAGACACACACTGGTGTCAATTAGCTTCCTTTAGCTGTTGTCCAAGGTGTCTAATTAGCTATATTTATATTCTATACACGAGAGAGTCGTACGCGAATATTTCCATGGACCAAGCAGACTCCTTAGATCATTGGACACCATTTTATTGATTTCTCGCGGCGACAAGCATCTCCACTTTCTGATACGGTATAGCGCTCGGTCCATTCTGCGCATAATAACTATCTAATCTATGGCGAATTTTAATAAATCTGACCGTGTCTAGATCGATGCTATGTATTGTCTGTAAAAATGTTAGAACCCCGGCGTACCCCGTCGTCTGGTTCATTGTTGGTCCTTTACAAAGCTAAACTGTGGTTACAATGAAAAAATAGATTAGCCTCAGATATAAGGATGGTAAACACATTCACATTCTTGTGAAATCCAACGAGTCTGAGGAAATAGTTAGACTCGTTCCTTACTCCATTGGATCCAAACGTTTAAAACAAACTACATAAATGTTAAAGAGAAATGCACAGGAAAAAACCCTATACCCCTGATAAGTCCCATCAGGAGTATAGGGGTTTTTCCTGTGCATTTCTCTCCAGCTATTTATAGAACCACATTGGCTATCCTAATTACCATTACATAAATGTTGTACTTCGTTAAATATACGTAAAACGAAAAGTAAATGTAACACCTTATTCACTATCTAAGGTTACGACGAATACTGTCAATCATAACCTTAGTTAGTCAGGTGTTAGATAGTGTTACCTTCATTTTTTTGTTTTATGCAAAATGACTAACACGACACCCCACATCTCTTTCGGTAATTATGTCATAGTTCGAGATGACGAAAGAAGGGAGATGTAAACACCTTGAGACCATCCAGAGAGTATCGGATGGAAGATGATAACGGCACTGCGCGGATTAACCAGACGTCTATGGGTAGATAACACTGTGCCATGCACTATACATGCATAGCTTTCACTCGGGTATACTTGCAATTATTTTAGCCCTTCAGAAAGGGTTCGTTCCTGGCAATTATGACTTTGGTACTCAATTGGATAAACGTCTCAATGCCGTTACCATGAGCTAATTACTGATTCACCTAAATGATTGATACGGAATATGAAAATCTGGGAATCACGAGCTTAGCCATTATTCACGTTGCGGGTGACCGTGGGTGTGGGTCGAGGACCGAGATTCAGTGACCAGTAGGTTAATGCATTGGACGATCTTAATGCTAGCGACTATAATGAATTGTTAATAAAATAAAATAGTGATTAAAAACTATGGATTGGTCGGACCGTTTTTTGTTCTTTGCAAAGTTATTGAACTATAAATAATTTACTAATATATTGCATTTGTATCGTACATATACAGATTTCAAGCAAATTTGGGACGGGACGCCGATCTGTGAAGTTATTATTATTATTTTTGATTTGATTACAGGCGGCTTCTTCGGTTAATCAAGACGCTATGGACCATAGAACATGTCACGAGCATAATTGCATCGCTGGCCTCGCATTTAATTGCATTTTGCTGGTCTCGATAAAGAAACGCATTCAGGCGGTTGCGAATGGTGGCTGAAATGCGAATGTAATGAAGCCGGAGTAACCCGATGAACGCAACCATTTCGGTGTAATCAGTGGCAATTTCGCTAACAAGGAGGTCGGATAAGGTCTGTTATTTTGTAGTCTGTAATTTATCGCCGTAACTACAATATTGGGTTCGTTTGTCGGGCGAAAACGGTGGAATAGTGGCGTTTAACTATAGCGCAATGCCATATACGCATGACGTTTTACATCAAATATGAGACAATGGTGACGACAGTGACGAATAATGGTGAATGATTGACGATGACGATAAAAGCGTTGTTTCCGCAAGCTATCACTTTGCTAATTTCATTTCTCGTCGTTACGGTATGAGCTCACGCGGTTAAAAGCACGCCGTTAGTCAGTTAACGTTGAGTACATCATCGGTCAAAGTGGTGACCATTCCCAGGTGCAGCACTAGAGCACATTCCCTAGGGAAATCAAATTTATGTATTCACTAAATATCGTGTAATCGCTCAGCGATGCGTATTACGTCGTTGGGCGAGAGCGCTGCTGTCTAGACTGCGTCGATTTCGATTAGTTGCCCTTCTCTCTATTGTTATATATGCACGCAGCACATTCTAATGACTTTGGAATATGTCATAACGATATTCCCACTTGGTCTGTATGAAAAACGCATCTAATACTTCTGCGTCATTAAAAGAATCCAACAATATACAATGGGAGATACACATTCTGTTTTATAACCCATTCTTGCATGAGTATTGTGTTGGAGCGCCACAATCCGCTACAACGGCATGGCGATGTCAATAACACCGCCGGGCTGGAGCTGATCTGATCGGCGCCAGTGATGTGGTGCTTAGAGGCGCGTGCTTGTTTTTCTGTGTGCGTGACTAGGCTCCTGTTTACCTCAATGATTCGGTGTCGTTCTACGTGCTTACAAGGCATATTCGCTCCGGTGATCGTTTCTTGAATGCTATTAATCCACGTCGGCTCGTCAAATCGGACGAGTCATCATTTTCCAGCATAGGTCAACTTTGTGGAATGAATAGCACTGGCAATTCGATCATATACATAACCGATTGCTTTTAAATTAGAACTCACAACATTTCTATTATCGAAGACTCACTCCTAGCAGTGTTTCAGTACTTATCGAATATTTTTTTAAAGCGCATGTGAACGGTGATGATGCGTTATAGAAATAGCTCATTACATCACATGACATGACGGAACAATGCCGATTTTTTATACACGAAGTTGCTAGTTCGAATCAGTATCAATCACGGATTTTTCACGCGTTTTATACGCCAATATACGAACAAGTTCTTCGTGCTTGAACGTTGTGGGCTCATTCATGATACAATTAAGGATATATATATATATATATATATATATATATATATCTTTCAGGTATAAGTGAGGCAATATTGTGAGTGTGACTGATATTTACAATCTTTAACAAATAATCACTAAAACGTGGCATTTTCCATTTAATCACGAAAGCTATTGATTACTATGTTAGAAACAACCCTGACGCCACAATCCTAGCAGACGGATGACGAGGTGTCGCCCAAACAGTCCGCTGTGTAGGCAGAGCCGGAAAAGATTAGAATTTTACGGCGAAACCACAACCCACCGCGACCAGCTCTAGCGCATTAAAGAGAAAGATGAACAAACTACTGTGTGTGTGGTGTGTGTGTATATATATCTAGGTGTGTGTGTATGTGTGTATACACAGTGGGTCCCGTTTAACATCATACCGGATGAAAGAATATCCCGCTTATTTTCACGATTTCTCTTGGACCCGATTTTTTTCTGACTTAGGCTATAGTAAAATGGCCCGGATATTAGAATACTGCGTACTAGAATATCCCGGTTATTGTCATAGAAAAATAGTGGTAATTAGGTACCATACATGTTATTTGGCACGTCTATTATCATACCCAACTTCAACTCCGCCCAATAAACAACGTGTTTGTAAATCGGCGGTACGACTGCCTGCTTTCACATTTTGTATATAGTGTATAGCAGAGATGTGAGTGGCCGTGTTAGCCGTATCATATAATACGAAAAGTGAATGTAACACCTTATTGACTAACTAAGATTATAATTAGTACCAATCATATTGTTTAGTGCTAATAATAATCTTAGTTAGTCAATATGGTGTATAAGCAGAGTTGGGCGTATCAATAAAAACTTTTTAACAATACAGTGGAATGAACCCAATGGTTGAAAGTTTGGCAGATGACTAATTGTAATAAGCGGATTTCCTTGTTTGAACTGGCTGCCTTGGTTTATCATAAATTCTGGCATTGGAAAGAACCTTCTGGGTTTTATTATTCCTCGACCCTGCCGATTTGATCTAGGCATGGTTGTTAGACTTAATTGTTTATTATGAGCTGACCTTGTAGAATACTAATGGTTAGAGCAATGCGCTGTTCATTAATTCCATTAAGGACAAACGTTATCGATGGCTGGTTTATAAATTAATGTAGTCTACGACCCTGGAGTGTCGCGTATAATGTGTTCAGGAATAATCTATGAATTGTGTTATAGCTGTTCTGCCCGAAAAGTCACTCGTTGCCGCAGGTCACGGCTCGGGTTTCCGATCCGTGCTTCGTCGAACCCAAAAACGCGTGTTTCCCGTGTAATTAAAGCATCACGCTGTTCACCGCGCTGACAGACGATATATCGATCTTACATTCGCTCTTTTTATCAATACACCGACGCTATTTTGTGATTTAAGTCGGTATAGAACGCAGATGTCTGCGTCGTCAATAATGTCGTTAAGGACGCGCGTTGTGGCGCATATGTGCAACAACATCGTTGAGAACGGCGTGTTTAGTGATATCGCACGCAATTCGAGGTGGCTCGTTGTGTCTATGCGGACCTAACGATTCACCCAGGATGTGCAAAGAGTAAACACCGCGAGTCTATTTGTTGGCTTCACAACGAATGGTCAACGATGCTCTATTTATTCTGGGATGGCGGGCATTTGCATATTAGGCGAACCAAGGCCCAATGCACGTCGCAGGTCAATATGCTTGGAACCTAAAATACTACAAAAGCAGTTTGACAAAAGAAAATTAGGCCTGCACGATCTCGCACAAGCCGCCATGTTAATATCTTAATAAGCCATACCATGTTAATTCCTAGAGTACTAAATGCATGTCGCTGGCTATCTTCCATCGGAAATGTTAACGCTAACTCGTTATTAACTGTCATTGGACAAGTCGCGGAGTTGACTTGGAAGTCCTGTACATCGTACTTTTTGATTCAGAGCGCGGGAAAGCTCGACTCCCTTGATAAATACATTGCAGCGCAGGTTATTCGTTAAGAAAGAGGTACATCTTCATTGACGTTAATGTGACAATAAGAATGTCACCGTTAAAAAATTCAACACGTATTGAAGCATCATTAATCTTATTCACGTGCAGATCGACAGTCGAGACAGAATCATGTTCAGAAATTCGTAACGGAGGTTCTAAAAGAGGAGGCGATTGAACCAAAGTCAATATAATAATCGGCCAAATTGACGCATTTTATGTCTTTACGCGTTATAGATTTATAGACAAATACTGCAACGCACGCATCTGTCATGAAATTCGACACAAATAATCGTTATGTTTATTAACACCAAGATTATGTCATATTGATCACGATGACGATGACGACTACGATGACGATAATCAGGTGGAGAATTTTGGGCGGGGTTATTTAATTATTGTAAGTGATCAGTAACACGTCGGCTGTCCCCAGGTGGACACGTGACATCTGCAAACATCTCGCAGCCTGTTTACACGCCATGTCATGTGATGTATCTTTTATCGTGCTGAATGTTATTCAGTTATATAAATTGACATGACCTCACTAGAATTGGATACTTTAAATACATAATTTAACTTTACGGCTAAAGAAAACATCAGGTATGTGTTGGGCACGCCGAATATAACGCGTGTTACTGATCTATGAGGTACTCTAGCATGAACCAATATAACACGTTTTACTTAATAGGCGCCCTACAACCAAACTTAAACACAACGTGACGTTTGTGTTGATATCAAAACGTCGCTTTCCACTATGAAGTGAATGTGTTATTTGTGCTGATTAAAAGATCATATGCAAAGAGGATAGAGATTTTGAAGAGGCTGTGCTGTCCATTAGTCACTAAGAACACAGTGTGTTATTGGTGCCGATATGAAAACGTTATATGCCAAGGAGATAGATATTGAACACATTTTGCCGACTGTGTTGATATCAGACGCAATTACTATTACGAACACAATGTGTTTTGTGTGCTGATTGAAAGATCGTATACCTTAAAGATATATATTGAACACACTGTGATGTTCGGACTTGACGTAAAAACTTCATTTGCCACTAAGAACAATGCATTATTTGTGTAGACATAATAAGGTCATTTGCAACTATTCACCTCATCCATTGTCGATGAAGACAATGGAATTACGTATCATGGAAGTGTTTGCCTTGTGCTCAATCCATTCGAGAGCACAATAATATAGTGCGACAGCTATTGTTCCGCCAAATTCGAGAATCGAAGAGAATATAATTTGCCTTATTTTATTTCAGGCAAAAGAGAAGAAATTTCATGTGCGAGGTCAATTTAACCTACCATCATATCGATATCCAAGCACGGCATCAACATGCCCTTATATATTTATACTGCCAGATTTCATTAACTTATTGATTTATACTAAACGTCTGCTTATAGCTAATTGAAAACTGCCGTCCAGTAACATAAATAAGCTTGCCAGAGACTGTCTCACGCCTACATATATAATAACAAGCCGCCCTCGTGTCACGAAAGGGCAAGGTAATTTGTTCGGGGTATCTAACTGTATTGCTCTAAGAAACATCTACACAGAGAGAAAATTCTGCTGAACTTTGTGTCAACAAAATAATCATCAGTCGAGCTTGGAATCACTTCCGCAGGAAAGGGACTGTAGTCAGAGGGCATGATGGGTAGTGAGAAATGGTTACAATAGCACGACAGAACTCCCCCCATACCGTAACTGCTTCTAGAAAAGCAGAAATTCGGAATGCGATTTCTATCTATTGAGACTGAAGAAGCGCGGCTGACAGCTGTCTATATCAAAACAGTGCGGTGTCTAGCAGTTCGTGTACTTCCTACCGTCATACGACATCGATAAGGGAAACTTTCATTGTGTAGAGAGAAGCTGAAAACTGCGTTTAGATGAGGAATCGTAAGTTAGTATTCACAATAGATAGTCACTACATTGACTCACAGTGAGAGACCGAGATGTATTGATGGGTGGAACGTTTATTAATCTTTTACTTGTGATAAGTTTTCGTTATTGACAGATGTCAGCCATCGCGTTATATTTGTTTATATTCGGAAAAATGTTAATTAAACTAATATACACGTGAAAAACAAAAATAATTAAATACCAATTATTTCACCAAATAATCACAAGTTTCTTGTGATGCTTATGAAGTTTTTAGTGTTATATAATTAAATTTTGAATGATTAGAGAGGCATTCGAGCATAATTATGGATCGATATCAAGTCTACATTAAATATAAACCTGTACGTGAAAATAGGTGTGCTGTATATATACGCCCAGCTACAATTAAATGTATAGCTCAAGACCTACGAATTGCACTGTGATTAAGATATTGATCATTCATGTGGAATCACCTCCCACGAGGCAGTCAGAATCCGGATGTGAACAGGGACGATGATCGTATGTTAATATTATCGAAATTGTCTTGGCCGTAGTTGAAATTATTGATTGACTACATTCTGTGCGTTCGAAACGTGCCCTGCCTCATTCTCTCCCCTCTCTCTTTGCAGTCGTCACTCCGTCCTTCTCCGTTCCCCCCTCTCTACCATTCTTTTTGGGCTTATCGCCTACATTATGTAGTGTACGCAAACTCCCTTAGCGAAAGAATGACACAGAGCGACTCAGATTACCTCACTGTAGAACACACACGATTACTAAAGCTCTCGTTGAGAAGCGCTGAAACAGACGTCGTCAACTGATTTGTGTTCTGCTTCAAAGTTGTCCCTAGCTTCAGAGACGCCCACGACATACCATATCTTATTGCATTCACCATCTATAATTCTGGAAATCTCACTCAGTTCGTATGGTTTTATAAGATAAAAATGAGGAATCGTCCCCGCCCACGAATGTCCCATCGGGGCGTATGATTTCCGCTTTTTGTAGCTCCAGCCAGACTTTTCCCACTTTTAAACGCGGTTCTGGTCTCTCGTTAAGCATGTATGTTAACAGACCCATGCATCACTAGTACTTATTTAGTCTCGCCGATAAGATGTGATTGGAGTGAGTTGGCCAGGTGGTTCGTGATTAATAAACTGTCGCCCATACATTCACTGGAAAACTCCGCAGTACACCTTTCAAAGAGATGTGTTTTGCGTGCATTACCACAGCAAGACAATATTGTAACAGCGTTTCGATAGTCAAATAAACTGACATGTAACAATGTAACATTGACACTTTTCTATGAAAAACAAAATCAAGGGTGAGAAAGCGTAAATCTGGCAAGGAACAACGATGTGCCCGTTTAAATCGATATGCATTAGCTGCTGTCTGGAGGTGGAAAGAGAAAAGGGAGAAATCCGACACTTTCCCACGGATGCTCACGGTGAAAACACCAGCTGATCTCGGTCACAGCACCGCTCCAGGTTATAACGCGATTACAGAGGAGCACTTCGATCACGTCAGAACACTTACCGGCAATATTTCCATGTTATATGTCACGATGTAACTAACCACTATCGTGTTTTAACAAATATACCAAAAACGCATGCGATGCGCAATATTCCGGTAGGGATTAGATGAAATAATTGCTAAATATACTAATATAATTATTAGTTTACGATATTGCTCGATAATTATAGCGACTGCTTTTTTCAATCATTAATGGAATCCGTTTCCCATAAATTCGGACACTCACCTATATAGCTGTTGTGTTCATAAAATTAAAGTTTACCAATAAAAAAATTTGCATTCTATAAATTTCAAATAATGAATAGTGTTTCCCGTTCATGCTCCCTTGACATTCGATATAAGACCCGTCATCATGTTCCATATAGCGACACCGTTCGGTAACATTATTTTGTTAAACTAATGGCCAGAACGTGCAAGAACTTTCAGCGATTTACGCACTGCTATAATACAAAATTTATTTCCAAAAGCAGGCATTTTTGTTCGATATTGGAGTTGCAATAAATAGCGCAAGAAATACATCAATGTAGATGTGCTATTAGGGGGAAAGGTGAAACGATCGTTCACGTGGGCTGACATTTCGGACTGGGATATCTATACTTAGAAAAAGGTTTTCCACTGCGACTAATGCGCCATTAATTTGCCACCGAAGTAATTTGAACACCGCACATCTTGGCGACGCGAGATTGCTAATGAGGTTGCCGGTAGTCGATGTGTACAAAACAATTGCAGATAGCAAACTATAGCTACAGATCCTAACGGCGTTTCTAATATTATAGTAGCTGTAGCGAGCCAATAATAACTACACTGGATCTTGTTATCGTGCGAAATGTCACGACTTCATTGCATAATTGCCCTATGACCGCCCTCTTTATAATAATATAATCTAGCTCAGTGGTAGGCCTATTTTCCTTGAACTACATAATATACAGTACAGTAACAAAAGTAAGATTTTTCGTTTAGCTACCTCATCAAAATTGTCCATTAGTAAATATAGATCTGATATTGCGAAATTCGCTAATGCTCATATTTTTTTACATGAATAAGTCACTAATGAATATTTGATTTAGATGTGTAGAACCTAAAAATTCATTTTGTGAGCATCAAACCGAATAGTACGTAAATGAAAACTTTTTATTTCATTGTTTACACATTTGTATTACACTCACTGTATATATTAAATATATTCTTCTTTCAATAGTATTGTGTAAATAAAAACATATATAAACACTATAACATTAAATTGTCACGAGATAAATAAAAGGTTTCACATATAAATATTCGACATCCTTGTGTATCTGGCTCACGGAAAATTATTAATGGTCCAATGCGGCGGGCAGAGAATATAATATATATATATAACTATATATATATAAAATTATATATTTATATATATATATATTATTGCTTGGGATCATACGATATATTGCATTTTTCTCAGAAGATATCGAGTAAAACTGGTAAATACACATTAAAGTAAGTGTATGTTATTTCCAAAGATGCCCAGATACAACGAAAATTGGTAAATTAATCATAAGAAACCAATAAAGTACGCCAAGTGGTGACGTCACGTTGTCATAACAACGGATTCTGGGTTCTAAACAATAGTCAAGATGGCTCATGTAATTCTTCGCCAACAAAGAGAGATCTATTAGACGTGGCGAAAATCACTTCAAACCGGGAGAGTCTTTTTATTACCATGAAGGTGTTATCGTCTGGGAAGTTCACGCGAGCATAAAAAAGAACGTCTGGAAAGTCAAGACAAGTAGTCATTCTTCAACCATAGCCGGATGTGATACCACGTTCCTTTACGTTTCTTAAGCCCATTCTTTGACGAAACAAATCAAAATATCCCCCACTAAAACGCCCCCTACAAAATGGCCCCTACAAAGATGCTCCCCTTATCAGAACGATACGATAAGTATAAAAGAATAAAGCCTGAACGTTTTTGGGAGGGGACGTTTTGGAAAGGGAACGTTTTGACTGTAAATCTACTTTGATAGCAACTATAAATGGTATGTTATAAAAATGATTAAGAAAATATGAAGACAAATCAGGGTTAGAGGGATTTGAGATCCCAATTGCCGTTGTCTAACATGCATGTTAATATGGTATATTTTTTTGTCCATCTGCTTGCTCAGTGAGAACGCTTTAGGCTGGCCGTGTTCTCGCATGTATTTATAAATGACTCTGGGGATATTCAGGGCGCAGAAGGTTGATATTTGGGATGGTTGCATGGATACAGTTGAAAAGCTGTGCAAGGTGTAGGTTGGTATAACTTTGTCGCAGTTTCATTGAAACTATAAAAATTGGGTCTTCAAGCGAAATAGATTCTACGCGCCAGTCTGAATAATTAGTATTTATTTCAAAATTTCTGACATAATTTACTACTATATAAAACAGGTCCTTTGAGGGTAGTCCGGTTTCCATTATTACTTTGTTATCAAGTGTAGTCACCGTAGAGTGATAGTGATTGTATGCAGCTGCCTCTTAGCGTGCTAAATACGTATATCTTAGCCATGTCCAGCTCAGTTTCTTTCTAATACGTAGAGTCTGATTAATTTCATTGGGCGTATTAGTACGGTATTGGACTGTATACAAAACTCTACAGTAGCCAAAGTGGAGATTTGCATTTTAGCTTCTCGTGTCTTCCGGGGTCGATTTTGTTCGAAGAATATTTTGTCCGAGTTGTGTTCGTATATCTCTGGTCCGTTAGATTTATTGCCATCCTTAAAGTAGCAACTATATATTAGAGAGTGGTTGCTTGGTTTACGGTCTTTACAGTCTGTTGATTAATGGACAGACAACTACAGATGAGAGTTGCTATAATTTATATTTATATCATGAAGCCCACCTTAAATATCAAATCACAGAAGTACATTAGTTGAAGTGGAGTGTGATATTTAATACACTACATGACTCCTGTACAAAAAATTTCAAGTATCAAATTCAATTGCGAAGTAAGAGTTCAATTATTTGTAATAAAAATAATTCAAGATTATGTTATGTAATTTTTTGGATTCAAGTCATTTACAATTTTATTGCGATAATTTACTATATGTCTGTAGAAAAGAATGTCAAACCAACGTAGTCGAATCTATTACGAGGAGTAAATTGAAATAGGCTGCTGTAAAATTTAAAAGCCAGAAAATTAACGACACTATCAGTATCCATATTTACTGACTAACGGCTAGTTGGTGTAAGATTTAGGGTCATACACTTCAAGACAAGTAACAGCGATCATTGGACCAATTGTGAGACATCCTTGTATTTTCGACACAAGCCGTTTTTTGTAAACAAACCTGATCAAGCCTATCCATCTTTTGTGATTTTTGGGATCCTCTGTGGGATTAGGAAATTTAAAAAAATGACTCGTATGGGATTCTGAGGCGTGCCCACAACCTGGAGCATAACAGTACACATTTATAAAATTTATAATCCGTGTAGAATGATATCTTATGTGAACTTAAACGAACGTTGAACGCCGCTAGGAAAGTTAAACACGCTGAATCTTCTCGTATGCATTGACGCCATATTGGTTCATTGTTGAGAACCCAAAATTCGTTGTCATGACAACGTGACGTTAGACTTGAGGACTCTATAGGAATAGAATTTTCTACATCCATAGGGACTACATGGACAGCGTTTGGACGGACATTATTGTCCATCAAGATAAATGTAGGCGATCGCCGGCACGTTCCACAATTGGTCTCATAAATTGATCAATAATCTTATTTATTGCTACACACGAGAAGAGTAATGACACCTCTCGGAACCAGATCTATGTTTGTACAAGGTTTGTACCCCAATGTATGCTGATCAATCTCCAAACTATCACGTAACTATCACTATATAGTCGCAATGGCTTTTGCAAACTTTACGTTTGGTCGTTGCCATAGACCAACACGTCTCTCTAAAAAGTCCAAGCAATAGCTCGACTCATCCGTTAACAAATATTCCAATTGAGATGTTCTCTACATCAGTCTATAGGGATTCGACAATGATCTGCGGTCGAGGGAACGCGTTCCGCGGGTCTTCTACCCCTCATGCCAGCTGCATGGAGTCTTTTCCTCACTTTGGGTTAATATAGTGAATCCAGTAGCATTTCGCAGATTTCTCTTGAATGCTACATACATTGCAGTTCGGTTGCGAAAGGTAGTCAGGACAACATTTTGGCCGTGTGTGTATCAGTGTTGCAGCCTTAAGGGCTATCTGGGATATTATGTCTTGAATATCACTTAGAATAGTTAGTTATACTGAACTAAGGATAAGACAAAAGGATACTACTTAACATTTGACATAACTATGTCCCAATTACTAGTCTTTCTTATCAATTTTGAGTAGAGATTCGATGGATTAGAGTGATCCAACGATGTAACAATAGCGTAGTAACTTACATTATAATTCGAGAATTGTATTGCTCATATTGGTCAGTATCGGAAGCCGCTACACACGACCGAATTTAATTTCTTTAACCCTACCGCCGACGTCTATTTGTCGGTATCGTGGACCCTTACACACCGCTGACGCTTATTTCTATGTATCTTTGACTTTTTATATGCCGGCGTTGATTTGTTTGCACCGTAGGCCGTTAAACATGGCTGACCTTTATGTCCTTGTATTCAGCTGACGTTGCTTTGACTCGTGGTCCGCCCGCACGCCTTTGAATTTAATTTGTCCGTATCATACCGATGCCTTGGCTTTGTTTGCATCGTTGGCTGCTTCACACCGATTATCTTCATTTAACAAAAGATGCAGGAGTGCGTCCAATGTAAAAGATTCGCTTTATAGTCCGTCACAATATCTGAGAAGAATCTTGAAACGCGTGCATTCCATTATTTGTGAGTAAATATGTCTAAAAATAAATAACGGCTGTATCGAAAACAGCGCATGAATATGCCCATCGCATAATGTATTTTGTAGAAGGCAATGCAATGTGGAGCGCAATGATTCCATCAGGATGTGCCATTCAAAGCTAAATTATCCGAACGAAATAACGGAAGGTTAGACTGAGGAGACAGCTCCTACTCAATAACACAGATCTCACGGGATTTGGCGAGAGTTGCGGCGACACGCAACCATACACTATCCACAAATGTTGGTAACAATGCGACCACGTTTCTCATCCCATGATCGTAGGAGACCCTCGTTAAACCAGGAAAGAGTAATAGAAATGGCGCTTTCTGGTAGATGATTACTTTTAGCTGTCGGCTTAGTAGTGAATGATTACTGTGATACTAACCCACCTATAATTTGCAATAGCATGTCCCAGACGGTCTGTGTCAACTTACTCGCAGGTGATTACTCTTCTACTCGCCTACATATAATTTATGTTGGAATCTCTCATATAGTGCTAGACCTGGTAAACGATTAGTTCACTTTTTGATGTCACAAATAGGCCACTTTGGCCACTTTCACATATGGACCCTTCCGATGCATTAGCGGTTTATTACTGTCCAGTGGTGTATTAAGACTTTCTCCCCTACAGTGTTGTTCTCTCCGGCTTTCCAAGTAACGTACACTTTATATCGCTTTGCAGTCTTGACTAAGTTGTCTTGCGCCATCTGGCACGGCTTTTCAAGGCGATCTCTCAGATCTAATAGTACACCATCTTCGTTTCTTCATCAGCAACATCATTTGTCAGCTGTTAGAGCCATCGGTCTTCGGATATCTAGTCGCAAAATCGTCTAAAGTTTGTGCTTACCGATTTCCTTTGTCGGTGATTGAATGGATCGACTTTACGATGTTCGCGGTCACTCGTTTGGAAAGGATATCTACGGGCGAAATTTTCACCACGGGTACCTTCACTACTCCTTACTTAAAAGTGGTTTCTAACAAATGTCGCTTAATTTACAGTATCTGTGTACATCGCTTTTCATATTGGGCGATGACTCGACATTACAGCTTTATGGGCCAGTTTCATGGTCTCTATCCGCTAATGTAGGAAATACAAGCTGCTGGGTTAATTATAATTCGGCCGGTGGGGGGTAAATTCTTTGTAGAGTAGCTGGGTTGTTCGGTTAACCGTATCGAACATCTCCCGATCTTAAAGGATTGTTCTCTGACTGAAACGTCATCGTTTATTCGTCTGTCGAGCGAGTTTTATTTCCTCTGGTCGCACATCAATGGCTTTCCCAATCATTTTGATCGGACAATATGGCTTCCTTTTGTCTCTTGCCTCTTTTCTAGTCGTATCAGCCGCAATCTAATCGGGCGTCACTCCGGATCTTGAAAATGCGGCGGTCTCGCACCGATGAGATTACTGAAGATTATACGTTGGCGTTGCGAGGCATGCAGGCTCAAGCCTAGATAGGTTTCAAAGAATCGATTTCGATGCGGGCTACCGATGCCTACATAGTCGTTGCTTTTCCAACTCGATATACATTCGAGAGTTGGTACCGTCCTCTGGTGATAAAACAACAACCCGCGTTCGGTTTATTCGAACCGTTAATCGTGTCTGAATTTATTGGTTAGTTATCACAAACACATGCGTCGACCTTGGACGATGCGCTTAATAGACAATTAATGGCTGCATGTCCCTGTTTACGAAGTCTAAACCACTATGGAGTGGCCAGAAAAACTGGTCAGGCCATTCCTGTGGCTACTGGAGGACACTTCGTTCTGGCGACATGAGTCAAATTTTTCCTCTGCGGTATAGTTATTTCATCGTCATCACCATCACCATTAATAAAAACAACGCAAAAATCCCACTACTGACACCAATGGTCACAGGATGTTCGATACTAGGTTGCGTCTACGCGGCTTAAGACCCTATAGGTGTCATCGTATATCTACGATGTGGAGGATGCATAAAAATCACGGTGGTAAGGTGCATCGAATGTAAACGGTAGATATTACATAGTGTCTATACCGTCATTAAGAGCACATAGTGTCTGTCTACGCGGTGGTGACGGTGCATATCGTCTACGCGGTGGTGACGGTGCATATCGTCTACGCGGTGGTGACGGTACATATCGTCTACGCGGTGGTGACGGTGCATATCGTCTACGCGGTGGTGACGGTGCATATCGTCTACGCGGTGGTGACGGTGCATATCGTCTACGTGCTGGTGACGGTGCATATCGTCTACGCGGTGGTGACGGTGCATATCGTCTACGCGCTGGTGACGGTGCATATCGTCTACGCGGTGGTAGACCCCAATGACGTAACCATTCCATATGCTGCGCATGATTTGGGCTTAAACTAGTGTATTATGGAATATATATTAATGTTTACTTATTAGCATCACTCGGCTGTGCATTTAATTATTTTATTGTATCTAAAACGCTCATTTTTGTCCGTTAAACTGGCTTGTGTTAATCACTGTTACAACATCAGCGACCAAATAATTTATGGTCACGTTACAACCGCTAGTTAAGTAAAATGATGCGATAATTGAAAAATAATACTTCAATAAAGAATTTTGTACATAGATTCCGGAAAATAGTCTAAACATTTACAGATCATCACTAACTATCGTGCGTAAAGCTAAAACATGTACGGTGTATAGCCAAACATCTATGTGGAATCGACGTATGTTGCTTTCCAAGTATTAAATAAGACGAGTAAGTGATGAAACCTCAGTTATCTGAACTAAAACTATGTCATATTGTTCGGACAGAACCACGCTGCCTCTGAACCTTTAGCAGTTTAGAGTTTAACTTGTCGGCATCGATCGCAACGTCAAGACGGCACCATAAATTCTCACGAGAATACAGGGTAACTGTGCCACATCTCAGTATCTTAGAAATTAAATTTTCCGAACACGCATCAGTTCACCAAGTCCCGCAGGCAGCCAACCAACATAGGAATGGCATCGTGCTTAGAAACGACATTACTCGCCGCAGGCGGACGCGCCAAGATGTACGAACCTACATAGGAACGAATTAGCCAAAGCACAAACCCGACAGACGTCAAGTGTTTATTACCTTCAGGCTTGTGAAGTGATGCATAATATTGAGAGAGTATAACGTGTATAACACTCAACAAGAGCAGAGAAATGCGTTATTACTCCCAGTCACCCTTCTCATGAACGTAGACTGACCGATACTGACCTATATTCTCGTCATTTTCGAGATTATATCCCGTGTCTAGGTGCTGATTACTTTTTGTCTATTATGTAGGTACTTTCTACATACGGCTAACAATAGATTACAGCTAGCGGAAACAGCCCACGCGTCTACACGATTTGGGTGTGAACTATGTCTGGCAAAGACTTGTCTTTCACATCGGTACACATCGATGTGATTTATTCCGAGTTTCGTAGGCAGATTTACGTCTAATCCTTCATGAACTATGCCTGTACTACCGAGATTATGATAGAGATTCCAGGCGCCGAAATAGACGCGAGGAACACAATGACGGCGCAGTGAACTAGGTCTGTCCGCCCACCGATCTTCCGCCATGATACCCAAGGACCTGAACGGAAAGCAGATACCCGGCGCGTAACAACGGCATATAGTTTGGTGTTGGCATGCACTTTAGCTTATAAATTAAATCGCGTTAGACATTGTAATAAAATTAGGATCAGTATTAGCAGCAATGTAACTCGTGAAAATTGCGCTTTTGATATTCGAAAATTACGTGTTTGTTTGAGGCGCGCCCATTCGTCTACGTCCTCAATAACATTCAATCTTCTCTGTCGTTCGTATTCCTAAACATTTGCCAGTTGCATTATCATTTCATAGATCAATCTCGGTGTAGTTACTATATCATCGCTGTGTTGCGGCGGATGCATATTATTTGATAGGATGACGTACTCGATTTTGACTCGTAAAATGCTGCAATTACGCTGCACCACTTTTCCTGTCGGCGTCAAGGTCACGAGTTCAACGAATGTCACGCGAATGGCAGGCATGTATTTTGTCTATCACCTTAGCGAACCACGTGCGTTATCACGCGATGGATTTTGAGGCATGGCCGCGTGATAAATGACCGCTATATATATAATTACATGCGGGATAATCATACTCGCCCCACCGCTCAACCGCTCCAGCTGCGTATGGCAGTCGATAAAGACGACGTAAGGAATTTAATCAAACTGGTTGCGCGACGAACAATCACGATTTTGTTTGAGTAGACGGCGCGATATTGTGTGCTGAGGTACAGTAATGGTCCAGAAGCTGGGTCGATGCGCCGGGTGGCCTGCGACATTCTGGGATGCCCTTTGAGGGAGAGCGAGTAATCTTAAGGGTGCTGACTAAGGTATATTCTAGTGTTCATTGGTTTTCCTGGGTGAACTGCTGCGTTCACTCAACAAGCGATTATTGCAATATACGTGTAAAGGCTCACTATAGTGTAGGTAATGCGGACCCAGCCGATCTACAGATAACAATACGGTGTACTAGAACGACACATGGAGATTTGAGAATGGTTTCACGACCTCCCAAATGGGCATTATCAATACGACTTGAATCCGAAATGACGGATATTAATGCTTTATCTAACATTGTGGCTCGAAACAACCCAATTTAGCGACACAGTAAACTACTGTACTTGACTAGGATCTTCAGAACTAATCCCACGACAACTACGGATGGAATTAATCCGTAGATAAGACTGTTTATTTGGAGGTGATGGTGTCGGGTTCAACTTTTTGTGTGTCTCTTCGCAGAAAGTAAATGAAAGAACATTATATGGCTGTTTTAATCTGTGGTTCCTTCTTGATCCTGTTCGATGGATACGTGTTTTTCTGATCGCATATGAAAGATTTTGGGATGAACAGATATTCCGATGATGAAACAATTTTTATGATGGTTGGTTATAACGTCGGTTCATTATTTCGTTTTATACAGTTGAGTTGTAGTTGTATGTTTCATGAGAACGCTAATACAGTTCACTAAGGCAAGTCCTTAAATATTTATTTACTCATCAGAAAATAAAACACCAATGCTATGCCGTACTAATTCACTCAGGTCGCGAACCGAACGAATGGAAGGTATAATTCGGTCGAATCGTTTGCTGCAGGTGCGCGTGGTGTGCGAATTGCGATGAAAGAAGCGATACGGAGCGATTTGAGGAATTTCTGGGAGGAAATTTGAGGAATTAATCGGGAGCGCATAGCTGTGTGGTTAAGACGCTCGAATTTGAACTAAAAATATCATGGACGCAAACTCGGTCGCCCGTTGGATTTCTAAAATAATTTTAATCGATTAATATATTCTCTAATACTGGTGGTTACCCGTCTATAAACGTACTAGTATCGGCGTTTAAAAATCGCAATATAGCCTCATCAATAGTTAGGCGAGTCTGGAGCCTAGATTGACCAATACCTGTGGTAGATGTATAACTTTTCATTGTACCTTAATAGACCTTAATTAAATCGTGGATCGCGTAAATTTAAAATAATCGATAAGCTTCTGATTTGTTAGCGTTGAAATTTAGTTAATACTACTAAGATTTATTGATTTATAAACATGTTCGATCAATGA
>WURV02044232.1:0-22218 GCA_011762755.2 Epimenia babai | reverse complement strand
TGTTCTAACATTCGAAAGCTTGTGATCTATATCTCCGCAGTGAGCCATAAAGGTGTTACCACTTTATTTGCTTACATAGTCAATCAGTCGATTGTCGTATTGCTCCGCAGTCACAACATGCTGACATCATTGCCGTCAGTTATCGGTAACCTGACGAAGTTAGGCACTCTACACCTGGACAACAATCAGCTGACGGAACTCTGCGATGACCTCGGCAGTCTCATCAGTCTCCAGGATCTCGTACGTAGCACGTAAACAATCCGGGAAAAAAAACAATTTATGTCTCAAGCGTCTGTCATAAACCATTGCTATTGAGTGTGTGTCTGTGTATGTATGTATATGTCATATATATGTATGTGTGCATGCGTGCGCGTGTGTGTGGGTGTGTGTGGGTGTGCGTGAGTGCATATGAGTGTAGGTGTGGTATGGGTATTAGATGGGTATTGACTTGTCTGGAAAATCCTTGCCTCTATACCAAGCTAACCTCCACAGACTTTATTACGGTATCGCTGAAATAGTTGAACCTACGTCTATGGTATAGAATATATTTTCAGAAAATGTAATTTGTTAATCTTATTAAAAAGTGAGTGAGTTAATTTCTTTTCACTCGCTATTTATATGTTTATTCATGAATGATAGTGGCATTAAATCTATCTCATGAACACACCTGAAGGCCACTATATTTATTTACATGCCACATGCTGTTAAGGAATGGGTTTTTTAATGCGATAAAATTTGTAATTTTTCGAAGTATATAAGATCTAAATTTTTCTGTCTATGTCGTTTCTTTTGCCTCTACTTTTTGCTATCTAGAATGTATCCAAGAACCATTTAACGGCTCTCCCGCCAGCCATCGACTGGCTGAGGATGGTGAGCACGCTGAACGTGTCACAGAACCATCTCACCGAGCTGCCCCACGAGATTGGCTCCCTCCTGTGTGAGTGACGCCTTCCACCCTCATCCCTCTTAAAGAAATCTCGTTACTCTGACCAGACAATCTCTCAACCGTCCCTCGACAGCTAAAAAACTAACACACAATCGTTTCAACAAGACCTCGTATTCTGTGGCCATTTCCCGATATATGATATGTTCATTGTGATGTCACCACCAAATGTCATGTTCTCTCTCAAAAACCCATATGACATGACTACAAGCATTCCTCAGATCATTCATTATTCTCACTCACAATAAAGACTATTAATAAATCAACAAATCGCACATTATTACAAAAAATATTTTATTGATGTTTTTTATTTATTTACATTAATACGAAATTTATCTCACCAACCATCCCGGCCATTAAATTACAAGGATGCACATTCATGATGTCATGATGCACATAACATGATATATCATGATATCTCATGAAATCGCCATTGGAGACAATTTCATGTGAACACTATTTAAATATTGAACATAGTTTAGAAATTATTCCCATGGTAAGAACAATCCCTGCCAAAAATAAACCTTTACCAAAAGATCAAATAAACCTTTAGCTATCCTCAAAAATTAAACTCCGAATTTTTGGGCCAAGTAGTTAATAAATGAAAATATTTTTAAACCGTTATTAAAGTTGGTACATAATAATTATTGTTATACATGCTTTATCTGTATGTGTATTTAGTTACTACAGTGATTTTATATTTACCTGTATCTGTGAGATATTTTTCAGGTTTACGGGTGTTGGATGCATCGCAGAATAAGCTCACGTCGCTACCCGACAGCTTAGAGAACCTGAGCAAGCTCGAGCTGTTGTATCTCCAGCAGAACCGGCTCTCCGCCATCCCACGACTGACGCACTGCGCCGTGCTGAAGGTGCCAATACCGCTTGTAATATCGGCTGTCTGATGATTGGTTGCAATTTTTTTTATCTATCATGGGATGGGTACATGTGGATTGGAACGGGATTCCATTTTCTCTGGTGCAGTAACTTCGCTGCCACCATCTATCCACCGTTTGGTCTGGTCACTTTAGTCATAATGGTCTATGTCTAGTATCTATATAAGTATCTAAATAGACTATATAATATCTATATATAGACTATTGCTGAAATGAAATGAAATATATTTGATTTAAAGTGCACTATTAGCAACGCTGTCTAGCACACTTTACATCAATGAAGAATAAACATTAAAAAGTAGCATAGCATAGAATACATACAGTACTAGCTGGAACAACTGTAATAATGGTAGTAATAGTAGTAACATGAATGGCAGTAATAACAATAGTGAGAGGAATATTGCTGGTTAGCGGTTGATGCAAAATCTAGATATTAGAGGTTTTTATTCTCTCTAAATCGGCAATATTCATTGTCGAATTTGGTCATTATACTGTGGTAAATATTATGTCACACAGGGTCAGTTTATATAGCCTTATATTCTCTCACTGAATAAAATGAGTGGCTTATAAATGAAAAAATTTAGTCTTGTCTACATTAACGATTGGATTATATCACAAGCTTTGACCCTTATCACTATGGCTAAATGACTGAAAATTATATTGCAATGTTGATGTTATTTAGCATTATTTGTAATATTATTACATATTACCTAACATGTGGAAAAGAGTAAATTACATTCAATAGTCATGTTGTTATAGTAGGTTGAACTATATTAAGCAAGAGCAGTTCTCACTGTCTACATCTATTGTAAAGCACACAAATGTAATCCATCATAGATGCATTAAGATTTAATTAGTTTATTTTACCTCATGATTAACTGTAACAAATAGTCAGACAGAGCGATTCATAAATCAGTTCCATGATTAAGGTCGTGCGATCAGATTCCACCCGGGAGATATTTTGCCTCACGTTTTCTAGCTGCTTATTTAACATTCCTCCAATTATGATTACAATCTGCTGACTGATGCATGTCATTCTGGAGTAGGATGTCCAGCTCGGGGATAACTGCTTGACCGAAGTCCGGCCAGACCATCTCAAGACGTTCGCTTCCGTGTCCATTCTTGACCTGAGGGATAACAAGATTTCATCGATTCCCGATGAGGTCGCTATGCTTCAGTCACTAGAGAGGCTCACTCTCAGCAACAATAACCTGTCCGGGTAAGTTCACATAAACTGGCTGTCAATATCAGTATTAGTGCTGGCTAAACGTAGTTGTTAAAACTGCGTTGAGATCGTTTATTTGGTTAAAAAACACTGAGCCAGGCCACTAAAAAGCATATTAGACATTTATATTCCGCAGTTTAAAGGTGCTCGCGCTGCTTGGCAAATGACGGTTTACGAGGACCCACAGGGGGGTGGTAGCTCTATAACAGGCGCCAGTAAGCCACTCACAAATTTACTTTTCCCATTATTTTCCCATATTAATTTTATGTTGCCACACAAAAATTTCATCGGTACTTATTAAGTCGATCAGAGCAATTGGGATGAAGTACCTTGCCCTTACGTAACTGCACTATCAGGTCTACCCAGACCACCATGGGTACTATTATTATGTAACTTATTACATCATTTGCACTCATTTATGGGAGTATATAAGGAACATCACCCACGTGCTTCCCCCTGTGGTTTGAGTATATTCTACATGGTGTAGTTGTTACTGCATTGACATTGTTACTTGTAGTTAAACTACACGCAGCCTAGCCAGTATATATGGATGGGAGACCATTTATAGGACATCCCCTTCCCATAGAGCAAACTCAGCTTACTCATCCCTCCCGGTGTGGGGAAAATGTGGGCGGACAACTCAAAATACATCATGATACACTAACCCCATATTCTCCCATCTTGTAATGTCTGGCAGACGGCAACCGAATAGAGATCAGCACTGCATGATATTGTATATGTGTCTCAGGAAGGATTTTACATATTCACATGACTCTTCTTGGTTTGACCAGCCACCCATACTTCTCAAAGTAGTCTGTATTAGGAGCCTATTTGGGAATAAATAGTAAATACTTTACATAGTAAAGCGCTAGGTCTAATTCGCAGGTTACCATATGTCTTGGGTACATTGAGCAATCTGAAGACTTTACAGTTGGAGGGCAATCCCATGCGTTCCATACGTAGGGACATTATTGCTGTGAGTACTCGCAGAGAATTTATGTACAGTACATATGTCTATATCGTGTCAAATTGTCTCTCGTGTCTTGACCCTCTTAAAATTGATCCTGTCCTGAACTGAATCTTTTTGACACCATTGACATTGACCCTGTCCTGGCCTAAGTCAGCTTGAGCCTGTCATTACCCTCTTTAAGTTGACCCTGTCCTGAACTGAATCTGTCTTGATCCCATAGAAGTTGACCCTGTCCTGAACCGAATCTCTATGACACCATTGGCATTGGCCCTGTCCTGACCGAAGTCAGGTTGATCCTGTCTTTGCCCTCTTAAAGTTGATCCTGTCCTGAACTGAATCTGTTTTGACCCTATTGAAGTAAACCATGACATGCCAGCCCAAATTTTTTTCCGCGTAACTGAATTCATGAGTTTTTTCTCAGAGAGGTACCGATGAGTTGAAAAAGTACTTGCGCAGTCGTATGCCAGCCACCGTGACACAACAAGAATCGTCCCAAAATGGACCGAAGGGTGTGAATGCAGTCCAGGAGGGTTATGAGTTGAACCAACATGAGGTGCACCAGTTGAAGTCCTTCGACTACAGGTAGGTTGCACCCTTCATTCTTTCTATAGTATGGTGTGCGTCAAGTGCCCATTTTCAATTAAAATGCTGTCATTGGATTACGTCCAGTGAGTCACCATGATTTACGCCAGCCTTTTTTCCGTACTTGTCATTTTTATATGTAAGAGTGTTGTCCAATTATGGGCTTATAATTCATTATAGGCTGATTTTTGCCACAATGAACATAGTCGCATTATTGAGATAGCCACAGGTTCCGAAGGTCACTTTAAGTAGGTGTGCACTTGCAATCTACCCTTCGTATATTTTGAACATGAACACAGAGGAAACGATAGCACATTCATAGTTCACTGCCATAAAAATAAACACGGGCTTTCAAATGTGAAAAGTAATTTTCATCTGGTTAAGAATGGTAACGCGATACAGGTATCATCATTTCTCTGCGACTTATGGTTTTACCGATTCACACAGCCACCATGAAGGAGTTCCAAATGTTTTAAGCGAACGCTATATACCAACCACCTTGTGTTTATTTCATCTTGTGTCTATCGTGCATGGTAAAATGCTTTCTGTATTGCACCGTGCAGCGGGAAACAAGCCGCGGCCGTACCGGAGAGTGTTTGGACAGAAGTGGCCAAAGGTTCAGTGACCACTATCAACCTGAGCAAGAATAAACTCACCGACTTACCAGCAGAGTGAGCTAGCACTCGGTAACTTACTGACTCATCAGTCAAGTGTCTATACCTTTACGCAGCCCAGCACTCGCTGATTCACTAGCAGAGTAAGTAATAAATCACACACTCCTGTACTCAGTGACCCACTAGGTGAATGAGTCAACACTCTCACCTAATCCGCCAGTGACTGTGTCACCATTACTCAAGTAGAGCTAGAAACTCGCTTTTCTCTCACAGTGATACATCGCGTTTCAGGCTCATGGTGGTGAGTGACACACTCAAGGACCTCCAGATTGGCTACAACAAAATCGAGAATCTAACACCTGACATCGGCCTATACGTGCATCTGTCGTGTCTAGATCTCAGGTGAGAGAAAATCCAAGTTATCGTAAAGCAACATTAAGCAAGCTGTACAAGTGCGGTATATTAATACTGTATTGTACATTGTTCTACTGGAAAGGTGGAATGTCGTACGGTACACAATTACATATTAATCAGCATCATCGGCAGCAAATGGTGGGTGATTCAATAAAAACAAACAAATTACAATGAAACTATTGTTTAATGTACCCTTTATTAGGAATTCACTCGGTGCATGTGGTTGTATAGTTAAAAAATGGCTGGTATGTGGATATGTGACCATGGCCGGTGCAACTACTAGATCCACTCAGCTTAATACAGCATAAGTGTATGTAAATATATTCGTCAACTCTGCGCATCTCATTACCAGGAACAACTGTCTGACGAGATTACCGGAAGAGATGTCTTCTCTGAAGAATCTTCGTGAAATTGTTCTCTCTTGTAACAGGTAAGCGTTTATAAACTTAATCAGACAAACCACAACAGGTAGACACTGTAAATATCCGCCGGTATAGATGACCGAAGCAATCCACAAGTCATAGATATTGATGGATATCACGGATCGCCGAACGGGGTAGGGATGCGATTATTAGACCGGAGCCGTTGGTTCTACGATACTCAGGAGCTGGACACCAGCCGTTTTCATTTAATATTCGAGTACCATCTATGTGAATAAAATGTATAAAACGATTAGGATAATGGGTTTAAGGATTCACAGTTCCTACATCAATTCCATTTACAATAGAAGTATACATAAGCTACCTTGCACTTGCAGTATGGTTTATAATATTGAAGACTCGAATATTCTCCGACTTTACTATACACTTTTGCCTGGCCATACTATACTCCGTTATATAACTTTACCATGCTAAACTTGTCCATAACAAATTGTACAAGATATGATATTACAGTGTTGCTATACAATAAATCATGTAAGATTAACTATGGGCATACACACTGCGTACACTACAGTGCAATGCTGAAATCAATACAGGATTCCCTAAACGGGCACATGAATATACAAATACTATTAGTATATCAGTATTTACCTCACCCAGCCGCAAGTCCAACTACCGGTTAGCACACAGCTACCAGAACCAAGTTAAAGCACGTAGCAGCACGGGGCAGCCTCAAACGACAAAACGCAGTTTTCAGGACACAGCAACACACTAATAGAATATACACTGGCTTTTATAGTTTTCAACCACTCATGCAAGATTAGCGATTGGAATTTTCTATACCATGTTCTCATTCCACATATTATACGTCAATAGAGTATTTAGTAGGCCGCCTAACTAACAAAGACCTGTGCGTGCATATTACCGTTGAGTGGAACTAAATTATGGAATTCCCACGCCAGTTGACCACGCTAGATGCTTTATTTTTAGCTATGTACTCCTCTCAATAACATTTCCACTCAATAGGCTTACGAACCTATACTGATTGTAATAAGTCTGGATGGCATTGTGATAATGGAATATGCATGTAAATTTATTGGAACACCCCACAATAATAAATGCATTTTTATGATATCGCACGCTACATAGTTTTGCGCACATCTTGAAGGTACATCATCAAACCGAAATTAGTTTTCCGTCACAACTTTCCAGCTAAGCTTGTCATTTTTTATCCAATCCTTCTCAACCTCGCACTTTCCTTGTAGTTACAAATCTATAATCGCAATTATCAAGCAAGCATTTCAATGCCTCATCTTTATCGTCTGGCAAATAACCACGTAACAATTCGTCGATGCCTCATATATTGTATATTTCATGTATATTTCGTGTGTAATCTTATATAAATATCTTAAAAATACAAAAATCCAGGTTCCAGGAGCTACCGCCAGTGTTATGGAAATTGAGCAAATTAGAGGTGTTGTTTGCTAACGACAATAAAATCGTATCCATCAATGTCGATGGCATACTCCAACTGAAGCAACTCGGAACACTGGACTTGCAAAACAACGATATTGCTACCGTGCCTCCAACACTGGGCAATGTCACATGGCTTAAGTGAGTATAAATTTTTGTGAGTTTGTACTCATGTCTCTTATATAAAACATGCTTTATACTCAAGTATCTGATTTTATATACACTTTGTACTTGTTTATCTAATTTTGTACACACTTTGTACTCAAGTATCTCTGATTTATTACACACTGTACTCAAGTATTTGTTTTATACACAGTTTGCACTTGTTTATTTGATTTTACACACACTATACTAAGGTAGGTATCTGATTTTTTACTGACTTGTACTTTGTTTATCTGATTTTACACACACTATACTGAGGTATCTGATTTTTTACTAACTTTTTACTTGTTTCTCTGATTTTACACACACACTATACTGAGGTATCTGATTTTTTACTGACTTTTTACTTGTTTATCTGATTTTACACACACTATACTAAGGTATCTGATTTTTATACACACTGACTCAAGAATCTGTTTTTATACAAACTTAGTTCTTAAATATTTGCTATTGAAAATACTTTACTCGGGTATTTGATTTTATACTGACTCTGTACTTATTTATCTGAAGTTATTGACACTTTACTCAAGTATCTGATTTTATACAGACGTTGTACTTTGTTTATCTGATGTTTATACATACTGTGCTTAAATACCTGATTCTATATACAGTTCTATACTCATGAATCTATACATAACAATTTCAAGCCGAGTGCTGGTCATTATTGAAAGTTAATTTATACACCGTAATATCGTCACCTCAGGTCACTGCACCTGTCGGGCAATGCCTTCCGGAATCCACGCCCGGCCATCCTCACCAAAGGAACAGTGGCTGTGTTAGAGTACCTGCGTGATAAAATAGTTTAACGATACCGCAGGTTCAGCGACGACATCCACTGAAGTGACATCCATAAATTTACACACAACCAACATTCTTCTATATTCACATTTTTGCATTATCCCAGAAATTTATTTCGACGGACTCTTTCGCACTGTTACCGTATCTTTTTGTCGTGCCTAGTATTTGTTACATACACAGTTTATCACTTTGACTCCACATTTAAAGGGTTTCGTTTATCAATCTTCGATTCGAAATTTCAAATTATCTTCCAATCCGTTTATGATTACACATTGTTTCGTGACATGATGTCAGCTTTATGTTGAACAATGCTATTTGACTGTAAATCCTTAAGTCATTTTCAATAGATATCTTTATCGACGTTATGTTAATACTTAATAAGGGCTTCTGTACATGCAAAATATTACCGTTTTTTCACTTGTTATTTTTGTAATTTTTCTAAAATAATATGTCCAAGCTGGATTATTTTTCTGCGTAAAATTTAATTTTTCTCAGCGTATAATTCGAATATTGAAATTAAAAAGCTAGTCATTGTGGATTCTCGTCAGTTTCCATCTTTAGTTTACAACTCATAAATATGAAATAGTGAGAGTATCATTGCGTTTGATTCAGAATTCCGGAGTATGTCCCGGTGTAATAGAATCTGTAGTGTGTGGAGATATGTACTTAAATTATTAAGAAGATTCATGTTTAATTGTTTAATACTTAAATGTCCATATGTCACATCACAGAAGTTCAGCTTTATAGCCGAGTTATCAAGACTTTTTTCCTACTATCTGAGACTTGGAATCTGCTGTACGTAGTAATACACGGTGTAAAAGGTGAAAGGTCGAATGTAAGATTTTTTATGTGCTTTAAAGGTCTCGTCCTGCCCCACATCGGCATTCTTTTGGTAAAGGCGACAAATGGCACACCAATAATACATAATCTTTATACCGCCGTTTGTAACGATTTCATTAACACGGAATCATTATGATTTACTGGCTCAATAGGCAGCTTTCGAACGTTAAACGTCTCCCCATACTTACGGTGTCCGATTCTACACAGCTGAAGTATTTATTACGTTCACTCAGCTTCGTCAACTGTGCTCGGATACAGAAAATTAGTCCTGTTGATAGCTGAGAATGTAAATGGACCTCTAAGGCCACAGACATAAAGATCGTCACACCTCGTTTATTTTGCTCGAACGTTCCACACTCACGGTAGAAGTTCAATGGAAAGTGATATCAAAGTCTAAATGGACGTGTATACAAAAATTAATCTGCGCACATAAAAAAAAGTTGCGGTAAGAGCCCAGGTGGGTGAGTCAATAAAGTTCGGCTAATAGTGGCAATTACATTACTTTACCGCAATTAACGATGTTACGCTTTTACTCACGGAAGTAAAAGTCTATTGATTGGTATAGATCAAGCTCGGCCGACTGCTGGCCGGCAGGTCGAATCATGCTCGGGGCATGTCAAATTTGGCCCGTGGGCTTTTTGATAAATCAAAAAATCCTTTGAGTGTTATTACGCATAGTTGATATCCCGGTGAATGTTTGTGTTAATCCCTAACGCTTACAATATCAATAGGTGAAAAATCACGCGAGCGTTTTGCACGCGATAGGCGTTAATGGTTGGCGGTATGCCAGGGATGGAGATGTGCCAAACGCTGTCGCGCTCGTTGAGGCTTCGATCAGACACCTAGGTGACGAAATCAGCGAACGTTGTGTACTTATAGTCGTGGACTCGCGGTTGTATCGTTTGTTGTCTTAAGTCAACGTAGGCATTTCAAGGATAGCAATCGTAAATGGGGTTAGCCAATGTGGTTCTATAAATAGATGGAAAGAAATGGACAGAAAAAAGCCTATACCTCTGATGGGACTCGAACCCACGACGTCCAGATTACCGCTCTGGTGCTCTACCAACTGAAATTTCTTTCCATCTATTTATAGAACCACATTGGCTAACCCCATTTACGATTATATTTATATGGAAAACACCGCAAAAATTTATAGTCTATCATGCCTTTATCTGTGTATATCGCTGGCTATGATATACGGACTTTACACAACAGTGGTTCTAAAAACGGTGTTAAATACCTAAATACAGAGGAGAAAGCTTGCCCCTGTTGCTCAGTTGGTAGAACACCAGATCGGTTAAGTGGAGGTCGTGGGTTCGAGTCCCATCATAGGAATAGGTTTTTCCTGTGGATTTCTTTCCATCCGAGGATAGCAGTTACACAACACGCCTCTACGTTAAAGCGCATTGATGCTGTGGAGTGTGGACTCCATAATGAGCGTTATAACGAGTGGAGTGTAATATTAGGAGAGGGGTTTTATTAAGTCTACGTTAAGTAGCCATTGTGGTCCTCTAAATAAATGGAGAGATTTTTTTAGTATTTTATTAATTATGCACTAAAAACCTATACCTCTGATAAGATGTTTTCTGTACAATTCTCTCCCATTTATCAAGTCTGTTACAGTTCACATAGGTCCGACACCCGAAGATTTTTCAAGGTCTCAATGCGCCCCGCGTAAAAATTTAACAGGGCAGCCCCGGCAGATCGACGATACAACTTGACGCATAAAATCAGATTAATTAGCTAATAATCCGAATTTTGGCCGTAAGCCAACACGCGCACGAGTCTGCGAGACGCAGTACGGCAGATCCAGTACTTCTCTAGCCAATCGATTGCGTGTATGCGTTAATAAACCATGGTTTCTCTCGTCGGCATGTATCCAAGTGAGTAAATTTCAGCGACACGCACGTATCGATTATTATTAGATATTTTTCGTAACTCTAAGGGTGTTGAAGTAAAATTGACATGTGGATGCGTTTCTAACATGTGAAACTTCTTCAGCCATTGGTCACTGGTCACCAACGAAAAATTCTGGGTTCCACACATGGATGTTAGAAAATAGAAAATAAATATGATTTATGCATTTTTTCATTGTTATGGGGTTTTATATAAGTATATAGCCCATATAGTTTATTATGGGGCGATTTCGAACGTTGTCAAGCCAGTCATTCGACCTGGAGCGAGGATAATGATGAAGATGACGAGGTGAACAGGGATAGTTAAGACGAAATGTACGGACTCCTGAAATTTTGTTGTGCCAATGTCTTCTGTGGAATATGATGTATTAAGGCCGCGATATATGAAATTTTTGGGACATTTTATCCAGTAATTTTCCTGAATTATGCGTTATATGTTATGTTAACATTAAAATGGACAGGCTAAGAGCAGCAGTCTTGACAGAAACGTGAAGCGTGTGGCCCATGCTTGGTTACTTTAACTTGTAAACTATTACACAATAACAAAATTCCTGTTATAATATTCGATATGCTAACACTCTATATACTGTACAGTCTTATTTAATCAAGAAACACATAACGCCGTTCGGTGCAGACGTCGTGTAAATAAGGTGGGGCGTATAATTTTAGCGCGTATCTATGTAGCTACGTGATTTTCCACACCTGTACTTGTGAATTCCGCGAGGAACGTCACCGTACTCGCTGTGAACGCGACTACTAACGACTCATCGACCTCACTGAGATAAAGCAGCTCATTGCGTTTCCACGGACTATCGGTGCTATCTGCATCGCGTCCTACATTATCGACTTCGAGCAGGTATTAGACGCCGGCAACATGGTAAGTGAATGTGATTAATTATTGAACTTATTAATTTCCATGCGTCTATTGGACGGCCAATCTATAAACACTACGACATCCCCGTGTGAAGTCAGACATGGGCAGACATAGTTAAAGACTCACTATTTTAAACTTACGCAGGCTTTAACCACTAAGTGATAATCTGCTCATTAGACATCTTTCATCGTTGCACTCATAACCTACCATAATGTATACTTGCGGCATAAATGCAACTTAATCTCCGAACATGTATTAGTTTAGTTGGCGTAGAGTTAGTTGTAATTCCTTTCTACAAAGTCGGGGACGCCAGAAGAATTGACAGGAAAACCTACGTGTTTTTCACTATCGTACCAGTACCGATATTGTCATGTTAATTAGTTGAACCCTACAAAAATGTGTCCCACTACATTACATCACGCGTTTTTTTTGTCCGCCATCGGTTCAGGGTAAATGTGACCATAACACATTCCTCACGCGTGCTGGATGTCACACGAAGATGATTTACTTATAGGAACATTAGAAAACTTACGATTGTTCCCGGAACGGATTCGCATCAGTTGGAAAAAATATTTCCGCGTTTACACAATGTCTGCTGCTACATCAGGAGCAGACGACGACGCCAATATTCACGCGCCCAAAGACAAGCAATCAAAATCGACATTAACACTGACACATCAACAAATGAAAGGTAACGAAATATGGTAGTTTTATATGGCGCTAATCATGCTCGCATTTTTTCTATATATACGAACAGTGCGCTGTGAGCTGTGAGTGTACGAATGGGAATTTATTACACTTAATTTGTAAACGATTAAAATAATTAAAACGAAATCAATGACTTGAGTCGTGACTTCCATCATTTTCAATTTCACAGAAAAGATAGTTGCATCATTTATAGTTTGTCAATGACTCAATATAGTACCAAGTTGATCCATAATCGATTTATGGATGTAACTATAACGATAGGCTGGGATTACGCCGTTCTATCGGTTATTATCGGCCCTGTACTAAATTAGCTTATGGTGGTAACAGGCTAAATGGATTCACCTCATTTATTATGGCGGGGAAACGTAGAAACACCACCGAGTCTGGGCGCACGGACGTGGATCTTTGTCCATACACGCTACTGGTCCCAAACGCCAGCAGAGAGCCTACATATCTAGTACATCCTGTAAATCTGTAATATTTCACGATTATTTACATTGAGATGACGAGAAAGTGGAGAGATACGCGCCATCCAGAGAGCATGTGAAAGACAATCACTCACTGGAAGACCTTACATAACCAACCACATTGCAGGTGTAACCAGAGCGGGAAGAATCAATCTAAAATTGTCTAGACTTCAGATTGAATTCTCAAGATCTAACCAATACGCTACCCTTCCCCACGAACGTTTGGGTGTAGCTTTGCAAAGTACAAGTTAACAACGAACTCTACTGTATCCAATTACTTGTTTCATTGATTGATTGATTGATTGATTGGTTGTTTGGTCAATTGATCATGGTGAATTGATTGGTGATTACAAATATAAATCGCGATTTATATGCATATTGCAATTTTAGAGATAAAGAAAACTTTCGCTTTATTCGATCATGATAACAATGGACGCATCACAACGACAGAAATAGGCACCGTGCTCAGGTCTTTGGGTCAGAACCCGACGAACGCACAACTGGCTGCCATTATGAATCAGGCTGATGAGAAAGGTCGGTTCTGTTCCATTGTAACTAGAGATCCTATAACTGCTGTTTGCACTTGGCACCTATTTATAGAGTTGGAGATAATAGCAGAGAGGTTAAACTAAAGCTCATTAATAACGCCCTGTCCTTTACTTTCACTGTGTGATAGCACCTTAAAGTTACTTTTTAGTGCATCGTACATACTGTATAGTTGCTATAATTGCTGCTACTATTGACTATATAATTCTCGTGCGGAATTATGTTGTTTGTATAATATGAGGCCAGTGGTCCAGTTATTAGAACTGTTATCATTAGCGCGAGAGGTTCCGTGGTTCGAATTGAGGATTTGTAGAGGGAAAGTTTTTCCAGAGCCTTCTCACATACACTCGTAATGAAAAAATTTCATCCTTGGAATATTGGGGAAAATTTGTTGGAAAAAATACAAGTGGGTAATTACGAGAATTCATCAGTTTATAAATAATGATGAACTCAATGATCGATTGGCATGCTCTGATGGTGTTTATGGAACTATGTGAAGACGACCTATTTGTGCGAGAATGCACAATTATTGTCATTTATGTGGTTCGGGGTGCAAAGAGATCACTGTATATACGACAATGCGACCAGTTCTGCTCCCAGTTCTATCACTCATTTATTTTTTAGTTCCTTTCGTGTGTAATAGGAAATTAGGAAAGCGATCCTAATTTGTACAAGGCCGATGTTCGCCGAACTAACGGTTTATTTATTATAGTCAGTTATCATACTTGACAATCACCAGATTAATGGCGTTTTGCAACAACGTATAGTCAGATATCCGGCTTGACGACCACCACACTAACGATGTTTTAAAACTATAGCACAATGTCAGGTTTCCCAGTTTTTACTTATAATCAGGAAAGCAAGTCTAGATAGTTGTCAATTTGTGCAGGTAAAGGTTTTCTCAACATGGACGATTTCGTGGAATTAATGGCGAACAAATACAAGGAAATCGACAGTGAGGAGGCCGAGATAAGAAACGCGTTTAAGGTATTTGACCACGACAACAACGGCTACATCAGCGTTCCCGGGCTCAAGAGGATCCTTATGTCTATAGGCGATACGTTAACGAGTGACGAGATTGATGATTTGCTGAGGGAAGCCGACCTGAACCAAGATGGCCTTATTGACTATGACGGTGAGATTAAATACAATATATAACTGCGTGGTAATTCTACCTTCATCACCCGACGAAGCATAGTGTTTACGCGAAAGTTTATCAATCAACTAGTGAGTCTATGGAAAAGTGTTGCCCTCTATTTCTTTAGCTTTAATTAGTGAATACCAGTCGCACTTGCGATATTGATTACCTCACACACTAAAATTTACCCTTCTCAATAAAACACAAGCGCGCACATTGTAATACTTTATAATGCCGGTGCATGTGAGTAGAATGCTCAATCCGTACTATGATATTATTGACTTATTGAACGGTAATTACACGAGGTCTTAATTAATCCCTGTCCTACTTGAAGGTTTTATTCGAAGTTTATTGTTCTGTCATAACATGATTGTATTGTTTTATTTGATATCGTGTAATGTTTTATCAATTTTTTCAAAGAGTTTTATTTATATCAAAAGAAATTCAATAATTCAATTTATCTCCGATTCTCCGAGATGGCAAGGTATGGTGACATTATTGGGTTCCGTAAGACGAGGGTTATAGGTAAATCACTGAAGACGATATATTTAAACAAACCAATCAAGTTAAAACCTGAAAATAGAGTTTTATTTAACACGATATAAATCAGTGTAGGCTATAGAATGGGACGACAGCCATATACGATTATCGCCGTCCAACAGTTGGATTCTACTAAAATTCTATATCTGTTAGTTATTATGCTGGCCCCCACCCGTCGACACGGTTTAAGTACAACGTAATCGTAAATGCAGTTGGCCAAAGTGGTTCTATAAATAGATGGAAATGCACAGAAAAAACCTATACCGTCCCATCAGAACTATAGGTTTTCTCTGTACATTTCTTTTCACTTAAGTACAACGGTACTTTATAATGTAAATGCATTTTAATTTACAGAATTTTCCAAAGTGCTGGCTCACCAGTTCCTATAAAATCGCGCGTGGAGGCGGAGAATTACCTTCTGCCTGGCTTCAGATGCAATCAATAGGCCTACGCAAAATCTATGTACATACCAAACATCTTCCGGCTATGTCTGCGAGTGTTTCCTATTTACCTTATGCAATACTCCATGAATTGAATTTTTATTTGATAATTCCTGTATAGTACTAAAAGCCCTGTAGAATGTGGGTTCAAACAAGTTTGCTTCGGAAAATTATTTTGCTGCATTTGTCAGTCAGTTGTGTGGATATTCATGTATATCCTCGTTAGATACGTACCGTCAGTCGAAACGAACCCTTTAAGCGATGCCAATTGTCTCACAATTATTGCCATATGAAGTAGATATTTCACAATACTAGCGAGGAATGAGTATACCGCCATATTAACCGCGTGCGTGGCGGAAATTAGTGACAAAAAGCAACGCATGACCGAGAATGGTGCAAGACGGAATATTACCGGAAATTGTGAACGATCAACGCACCCGGCGGCCAATACGTTTCCACTTAAATTATATCGATCTCATCTTGTGATTTTTCATCATTAGGCTGCACACCGGGGTAGGTAGACTGAGCCTAAGGGCTGCATGCAAGATATTTAATTAATTAGCGAAATGGCTGTCTCTAGGAAGGAGGGTGAGGATTAAATTTGTTCCATATCTAACTGTTTGCCCCATAATAACTTTTAGCCTGTCTGCCCCATAACAACTACCAACCTGTCTGCCCAATAATAACTACCAACCTGTCTGCCCAATAATAACTACCAACCTGTCTGCCCAATAATAACTACCAACCTGTCTGCTCCATAATAACTACCAACCTGTCTGCCCAATAATAACTACCAACCTGTCTGCTCCATAATAACTATCAACCTGTCTGCCCAATAATAACTACCAACCTGTATGCCCAATAATAACTACCAACCTATCCACCCCATAATAATTACCATACCAACCTGTCTGCCCCATAATAACCTCCACACTGTCTGCCCCATAACACAAAACAGTGGCAATCACGTTTGTACATAGAACAGGCAAAATGCGAGGGTAACAAGCATGGAGAATTTATTTGAATATTTCCATATACGATGTTTCGAATATACCCTATGTCTAATCCGGCCTTTGGAATGGAACGGTTTCTATATAATAAGCTACGTAGAAGCATCATAAGTGTACATTTATAAGAAATCTCAATGAATAAATTTAGTCATCCCTGAGGGTGTAACTATTTTACTTCTTTTTCGTGACTTCATGAAACTAATACTTACATGAGATGGGATAGTCTTAAAGTTAGCTACTCTAATAAAACAATTAGTGTACTTTGTAGAGACACTTTGTACGGCCATTTGCATGGTATTGTCCACAATGCTCGTATCATTTTCTTCGATGTGTCTGTTCCTTATCATTATGTAATAGAATTAGTGGAGAGAAATGAACAAAAGAAAACCTTGTCTTAAGGGCATCTCCACAAACCCCACAACCTCCAGATAATTGGCCTGACGCTCTACCAACTGAGCTACAGGGTCAGGCTTTCTCCTGAGCATTTAGGTAATTAATACCCTTTTGAAACACACCGATATTTAAATAAAGTCCTCATATCGTGTCAGCGATATACATAGATGTCAGTAACGAGCATAAAGGACTATAAATTGTATGGTTGATTTTCTGATCTTTTTATATATTACCGTAAAGTTGATGTGGAGGGGGTGTTCAATAAATACCTAGATGAGCACAAGAAAGTCTACCCCGGTAGCCCTGTTGGCATTGGTAGAGCACTAGACTGGTATCTAGTGGCTGTGGGTTTGCAGGTCCCATCAGACACAAGGTATGTCGGTTATGTCTCTCTAGAACCACAGTGGCTACCCCAAATTAACGTTACGGCGATCAAATTAGATCATCATTCCTGATGCAAGAATGATAGAGAATAACATCGAATAACAGGGAATAATAGAGAATAATGGCGAAAATGAAACACCGGCGATTTATTGATTTCTCTACAGCTGCGATGTTTATGTAATGATTTCACCTAGGGATGTGATTAGCGCGAGCTTAATGGAAATCTCGTGTTGAGCTGTCGAAGCATCACTTTGATCTTGTTAACTCGACTGGCAATGAAGTCGACGCGAATGACATAACTAGATTAGAGCGGCCACGGCGTCTCAGACTTCCTAACTACGTGGCCAAACGGGTCGTCTACGTGGCCAGCATACAGAACCTCAATCATTCCAATGATATATATTTCCCGTACCAGAACTGATCTACTATGTAAATTTGAAGGGCTGATTCTGTGAGGTTTTCAATTTCATTCAACACATTAAAATGGGGGTTGGAGGGTGGAACTGTGGAGAAATTCATGGTAGAAATTTGTGCGTTTGGCAACAATAATTCTAATAGTACAAGGCTCCAGGATGTTGTGGGTTCATATAACATCCAAGGTTGGATAAATTTTGAGGTCGACTCCAAGGATTGAAATGGTGTAGTCCACATTCTGTAATCAGAAGGTTGTGGGTTCAAATAACATCCAAGGTTGGATAAATTTTGAGGTCAACTCCAAGGATTGAAAGGGTGGAGTCAACATTCTGTAATCAGGAGGTTGTGGGTTCAAATAACATCCAAGGTTGGATAAATTTTGAGGTCGAATCCAAGGATTGAAATGGTGGAGTCAACATTCTGTAATCAGGAGGTTGTGGGTTCAAATAACATCCAAGGTTGGATAAATTTTGAGGTCCAATCCAAGGATTGAAATGGTGGAGTCAACATTCTGTAATCAGGAGGTTGTGGGTTCAAATAACATCAAAGGTTGGATAAATTTTGAGGTCGACTCCAAGGATTGAAAAGTGGAATAGACGTTCTGTAATCGCATTTTACGATGATAAAACTAAAATTTGCCGCCGAATGCTATTAACGAGTCAAAACATCACAATAAGCAACAATTTACATTAAATGGTGTCACGTTATAGTTAATTTACACTAACAATAACTAAGCAATACAAGAAATTTACAAAATACAAAGATATGTACGTATTTCAACAATGAAAATCTCTACTGCCCAAGTCCACCAAGTATCAAAAAATCCACCAAAAATTACTGTACATATATATATCTATATATATTCAAATGGAATGTAATTCGTGAAAAGTATAAATATACCGACACCTTTATCAGTTTACATAAAGTCACAAAATCACAAAAGTGATTGCGGAGGGTTTATTTATGGAATCATAAAAGACATTTGCTGTGGATAAAATGTAACTACCAACATTCTTATGAATGGCTATATTTCATTATTTTATGTCTATCGGTAAAATATTAACAAAAAATGATATAACTGATGGATACTACATACACAGTACACACTGTCACGAATCGTGACCACGTGTTTGTGTATCGTGTATTAAAGCCTCTGCTGCCTCTACCCCTGACATGTACGCTCCTTCTACCGTGCCCCCTCTATCTAATGAGGCGTGCTCTCCCGCGAAGTATACCCAGGGAGAGATGTGACGCGAGAATTCTCTCCGTTCAGCGAGACTTATACCTGGATAAAGGTATCGTATATCAAATAAACAAACGACAAATTTTCGAAGTTTAAGATATCCCAAACTGCACCAAAGATCGCGCATTGTATTAATGGCAGAGATGAAGCATGCGTCCGTGAATTGTAAACTACATGCATTCTGTATCAGACAAGATAAATAAAGTAGGTAGATATTAAAACTCGGATCAAAAATATTATAGTTTGACCACACCCGATGAGTCCGTCCAGTTGAATCTATAGCAAAATTTCTAAAAGATAAGTTGTTATATTTCATTATTTTCAGCAATGACCTAACTTACACGAATCTGTAAAGGACCAAAAATGATAAAATAAATTGACGTATACATATATAACTACACACTACCAGCTGTAGACATGACACAACAAACTAAATATTCTGTTAACAGTGCTACGTCATGTTGTTTAATATATCATTCACTGTTACTGACGTACAGAATAGAGCGCATGTTTCGTCTAAATAAAGTGTGTAATTTAACCAAAATATCACATATAAATTGAGTGATATTCTGAAAATTTGCAACTAAACGCTGAATTTTCCATTGAAAAAAAAATTAGCTTTTTTTGAGAAGGGAATGTCGAACAGTATTAGGTCCTTACCAACAGGGAGGAACGAGCTACTGCCAGCAGCGTAACTGTCTTTCTTCCACGCAGACCGTGTTAGCGACACGATATTAGCTTGAGCCACGCGAGATGCGGAGAAGATGGATTTGAGGCTCTCTAACACTGTCAAGTGTGGATTATCACTTGTGACAAATGTGTATTCTAGCGTTACATAATCACAATATATCGTATTAACGTACATCGATAGACGGATGGACGGACGGACAGATATAGGGGCAGACAATCAGTAGTGAATAAACTCCACATATGCAATTGTCTGCGAGTCACTACTAGTTAATCATAGTAACCATAAATTTGTCAAGTGTCTTCGATAGCCATGTGTTAAAAGGGCACTATGAATTTATAAAATTTCATTTCATTTCACTTTTCTTTGTCATCTACAGTAGATACACGTAGATTAGATACACATATTTGACATTAGTCAAGAACAGCTTACCCAAACCTCTGACTTCTTCATCGCTCAGCGTTTCTAACCGTTCCGCTCTATTGCCGTATGTATGCGACGTCAGAACGGGTCTGTTCGCGACTGTGTGACCGTATATCCACACAGGGAAGGTCAGTGTCTCGACATCGTTGCCGGCAGCAACAAATACGCTCGTCCCGGGTGACCAAAAAGCTCGACTAAATTCCACGATGACTGCATTAATTAACCCCAATCCTGTTAATGAAGAGAGCCATTTACCATGCATGGACAAAACATTTTGAGCCAGGAGACACATTTAGGAATTCAGGAATATGCTGAAAAATTGTTAGCCATGCACACTGATGACGACCAAAATATCTTCAAAATTGCAGTAAATTTTCTCTATTTTTTCATAACTAGTAGAGTACGACATTTATAGAGCACAAGTGTCAGCCATTTCCAATAAATGCTTATGGCAGCTATTCAGTGCGAATACTGTCGACATTCACATATCACTCGTGGAGAATATGAAGCGTCTACCCGGTTTAGAGACAGTCTACTCGAGCAATCGAAGATAAATGTCTTGCTCAGTATCATCATAGAGACACTCAGTTCTTTTGGCAGGTGGTTTTCAACTCATGACCTTTCAGTTATGACAGTTATTTAGTGCTCTCACCACCAGACAGACTATGTACAACGTCTATAGCAACTATTATAGCATGGTATATATAGGGCTGCTTAAAGTTATAATTTCATATTCATAACTTAAAATTATAATGAACTATATTTTAGATGAGTTACTGTAAAAGTTGAAATTTGCACGACACTTTTAGCTTCGTGAGTTTGTTTATCTAAATGTAAAACATCAAGAAAATTTACATGTGATAACAAATTTAATAATTTATACTCCCACAAAATTGGTCTCGTGTATAAATTTGCAGAATACACAAAATAAAAAATCTACAACATATGAACTATTCTATATTTACAATATTGCAATGCAGTAGGCAGAAATATCAGTGAACATACATAAAATACCACAATAGTAATATGCAAATCTTAATAAAAAAAATATAACCCACCCATATTTTTAATGGCTGCACGTTTTGGCTGAGAGAGTGTTGGCTCAAACTGGACACTTCCGTGTTTAAGAACGCCCAGAGGTAGAGTTACAATGACTGCGTCTGCCGTGTACGAGCGACGGTCAACCGTCCGAATTTTGACCTTCTTGCTTGGCTCATCGATCTTGACCTGCCTCACGACCTTGCCCAGTTCAACATCGATGGGTGATTCGGTGTGGACACCGCCGATGAGGCTGCGGGAAAACGATCAACAAAATTATGAGAATCCTGAATGAATACCGAGTACGTACATGTGTGGAGGAGTTGCACATGATAATGATAATTTTGTATCATCATTATTGTCAGAATTAACGTGTCGTAAAGTCCACTAATATCATGAAACATAATGTAACAGTTTTGTCGTTGTGGTATGCTAGTACAAATGACAAGTATTCAATATTTGGAATTACAGTGAAACCTGTATTAAGCAACCGTCCGCTGGACCGGCACAAAACGGTCGCTTAAGACAGGTGGTCGCTTAATAGAAATTGGGATATTTGTCCCGTTCGTTATGCTTACATATTATGCTAATACTGTATTATAATAGATTTTAACTCGGATTTATATCCCAACTGCTTTATTATCGTAATTTCGGTAAAATTTACATGAAACTGAAAATGAAAGTTGAATAAAGATGGAT
>WURV02044121.1:0-22227 GCA_011762755.2 Epimenia babai | reverse complement strand
AACACTAACACAAGATGTGGACGTGAGACATGAACAACACACATCACAACGAACCAATGAGAGCTGCGTGCGTGACACGACTGTTTCGTACGACGGAGGCATGATCAATGACCCCTCAACTTGTTCCTGTATATCCACATCTGTAATGCATTACAGATGCGTTACAGTCCGCTTTGTTTATTGTTTAACCACAATGCGACGCATGTTGGTTTAATTAACAATAAGGATTAGTCGATAATTACATAATAGCGGAATAAAAAGATAAGAACAACATGATTCATGAACGTTTTTATTCCGAATATTGACATTTACAATAGGAGTAGTTACGATATGTGTACGGTTCCCCTTGTAAGCGCAGGACAAGAGAGCTACGAATTTTACTTTCCCGGGTAATAATTCAGGATTGAGCTGCGCAAACATCAATGGCGCAACAGCCGCAAGAAGCAAGATGGCCACGGCTGCAGCCTTTAATTGCTTCAATTATGGTAGAATAAAATATTTAGCTCATAGTCAGCTAGAGTAGATACTGTATTTTTGTAAACTGGCAATCGCTTACTGCGCGATTTTATTAAATTTACGTTCCTACGGAACAATTCGCGATTATGACGTTGTTTACGTACTTTTATGGCTCATAACTAACTGGCATATCGCACAATATTTTGCATCGTACACAAAAATTTATAGTAACTTCTTGAACGGGGGTACGCGGATCCCAAAAGTTGGAGCCGTGTTAAGCCTAGTAAAAAAGACAAAAAACGATTATTCGCACCATAATCTCATATACTTGGCACACTGAATTTCATGGAGACATATGGTTGTTAACAATAATAGAATATTAAAAGGTTCTGCGACAATAACAGAGGAACGCAAAGAAAACGGCATCGCGTATTTCTATTACACATAATATCTGCATGATTGCATCGACAGAAACGACATATATCAGCAACATGAGTCGTAGTTAGAGATGGGCGACATTTGATAAACACTATTAGATCGATTGAAATATGACAATGTTTACCTGAGCCATAATGGACACTGGGCGATGGTGGGGTGGCTGCTTCTATCGTTGTCTTACTGAACAAGTATATCGGATTAGAGTCCTGGCAATGCAACATATAAAGTGTACCTATAACAAGCCTCATACTGCTGTGAAAGTGTATCGAAAGTAACTAGGATGGTAAGGTACAAATTCAGGGCATGCTTTCATAGTTTTCAATTTGTTTGAACTCCAGAAACACAATGATGAAGATACTGGCGGAATGACAGAGAGAGGTAGTGTACACAGACACAATCGTAAACCAAAGTTCTTTATCCCAATCGAAAAAAAGTTCTTATACAATTCTAATATAACTACAGACACTGTCCTAGCACTGTAACTATACTGACTGTCCCTGCACTGTAACAACAGACATTCACTGTCCCAGTACTGTAACAACAGACATTTATTGTCCCATCACTGTGACTACACACAATCACTGTCCCAACACTGTAACTAGACATTCACTGTCCCAGTACTGTATCTATAGATACTCACTGTCCCACCACTTTAACTACAAACAGTCACTGTCACAATACTGTAACTACAGACATTCATTGTCCCATCACTGTAACTATAGACTCACCGTCCCGGCGCTGTAACTACAAACTCGCGCGCTGGGCTCGAGACTCTGGCCGCCACTGATCAACAAGACCTGTTTATCTTCCGGGATATGACACGACTCGGCAATGACAGCATGGAGGTTGGCCACTCTAAAATCAACAATATCACAAAGATCGCAAAATGTCAATCAAACGCCACCCCAGAGTCATCGTGATGAATCATCGACTGAAATTTGGATGCTATTTGTAAAATGTCAAAGGCATCATGCGCGATAAAAATGATGACGACGATCACGATGATAATAATAATAATATCAGATATTTCTACAGCACAGCTTATAAATTCATTATTGAGTAAAATGTCGCTTTCCCTTCGAGTCCCCATACTTACAGAAAGAATATATATACCTACTACAAAATATTTACAAACTAACTTATGAAAATTACTTTGGGAGAAATGCACAGAAAAATCCTATACCTCTGATGGGACCCGTGACTGGTATAGATTTTTTCTTTGTATTTCTCTCTAGTTATACAGAAAACAATAATTGCTACCCCAATTAATGTAACAAAAGTGTGTGTGCGTGACTGAACAGATTTGAAGTGTCAATTAGTTTCAGTTTCTCGCTGGCATTGCTGATCACTTTTTAGTAGCTCTCCACCAGACTCCATGAAACCTCGCGTACAAGGTGAGTAGTGTAGTGTGAGGCTTTTCAGATGCTAAATATCACACTATTTAAGTCTGAAGTTCCTTTCAGAAATAAATTGACCATTAAGGGCATCGAACTGTTGGTGATTCTATGGTGATTAGAAAATTTGGTTGCCTCACCAAAACTAAAAATAATATAGCATGAAATGATGTATGTGGTTAGTGTACGTCTTAGCTTCACTGTCATTTAATATGAAACAGTGGCCTTATCGTCTAAGAATACAATGTAATTACTTACATTATATAAAATTAACTCCTAACAGTATACAGGTAAAATAGATCAATGCTAGATACAATAACGTACATTTACAGTGAGCATGAAATAGATAAAATGTTGAATGATATAGTGGATAGTAGAACAAATATCGAAAAGGAAATCATATGTCATATGTAGGCAAAGTCGCCATAAATATGAAAAATGAAAGAAAACCGAAACAGGCTATCCATCTTTGAAAATGTTGATTCTCGGCAAATTAATAACGTACATAATAAATCATAGATGTTTCAATCTAGATGAAACATGTAGATTGCCCTGTTAGAAATTTTGAATAATATAAAAATTAAAGGTAACACACGACATACAAATTTATCGCGTAACAAGATACTCTATTACAAGATATGGCTTGCATATGAACGCACTGTATTTGGTAATGTATATAGACAATAGTTAATTAACCATTATTATTTGGACGTCTGTAGTGAACCATAGTCTATGAAATGCGAGTGTGTTGATTGTAGTGAGTGCACCGAATGCACTTAGTGCGTAAGTGTACTAATATACTGAGTAAATGTATGTAGAGAGTATATGGACTGCCCGAATGCAGCAAGAATAGAGCATATTTAGTGAATGATTATACTAAGAATACCGCTGAAATAAGTGTACTGAGTACGCTTAGAGCATGATTGTACTGACTAATTAAGTGTACTGAGTGCGTGTGTACTAATTATAGTGTCGTTAATCAGTATAGTGAGTACACCAAGTGTACTCAGTGTACCAAGTATACGTTCGCACTGATACGTTCGCCGATTAAGTGTCGGCTTATACTTGACTCACGTGTGCATGGCTAGGTTCATGTCGAATGTGAGCATCGTGCCAGTATCCACGTGAAACACATACAGCATCTTGCTGGTCAGTTATGGCGAGGGCACCAGATATGGTGTTGGCGCCTGACAGTTAAGTCGATAATAAACTACCTTCACAACATGCAGATGCTCTGAAATAAATATGTAAATAAGTTTAATATTTATGTATGTATGTATGTGTGCATGTGCATGCGCGCGTGGTAGAAAAGTAAATAAAATGACACAAAAATAAAGATAACAAAAAATGAAATAGATAACTACCAAAAATAAAATGCCAATATATGGGAAAGATTAGATAGTGTGTTTTAATTACATAACTATCAAGTAAATTTGTTTTCATGAGAAATATGTTTGACTATAATGTACTATAATTTACTAATAAAAGTCAAACAAGCTTAATGTAAATGAAAGCGTTAGAGAGCTTATTATATTACTTACGTGTTTAATTAGCATGCATCTTGATTACAGTTTTAGTTCAAACTGATTGTGTGAATTACTCATTTGAAAGCGATAAATCTGATAATTCCAAGGGAATGAAGCATTAAATATGCAGAGGAAGTTATTGACAATAAAATTCATAAAATCTTATATTGCTAATAGCAATATATATAAAAATATATATTATAAATTATGTAGTTTAAGAGGTTTTGCCTAGAAGCAAACTATATGGTAATTAGTCATTACATAGTCCTAAAAAGTTCTAAAAATAAAGTGAAAGTAGCGATAAAGTAGTTATATTAAGGATTGTTGCGCTTCCCATTGAATTAAAGGGCAAATTCCAGGATTACTCAATATTTAAAGAGATAATTATCCATTAGGCTGTAAGTGGACTTATGTATCGTCAGATGTCCTATTTTCGCTCACTAACTTCAATTCTAATTGTTTACAGCAATAATACGAATGAACAAAGGTTCTTCCATTACAATTTTGAATTATGTATTAAACTTGCAATAGCTACAACAATATCATTAGCGATTACCAATTACATTTGTGTATATAATTAACGTGAGATGGAATAAATAAAAACACAATAAAGTGACTGGTTAACACTACGGATTAGTGACGAAGATAAATAAAAAATATGGTAAAAATGATAGTACCACTCTCCGATAGAAGCTTGATATACTACTAGTTAAAGTAAAAAGTCTGAATTATTTACATCTACGTTGTAATAGTGCATAAACACTAACAGTAATACTATGACTGTCTCTGTGAGGTAAAACCTCTACGAGCTCTTTCGGTTTCATAAACCAGTAACATCAGACATGTAGTTAAAACTTTACGTTAACAACATCAAATATTATGGGGCCCGTTGCTTCTTACAACATTTAAGTATGGGCTAATTAACGTACTAATAGATAGTAATAATATAATTATACGGTAACGAAAAGTTGCAATTTCTTATTTGTATATTTTCTACGTGATTTCGTGCCAATGACCAAGACAGGAAGTGTCCTACTCGTCATTCCACAATCAGCTGTTTCTACCTTCCTTCGTGAAGATGACAACAAACCGACTTCCTGTTGGATTCGCAACCAGACTCTGGAGGCGACGCGCTTGTACAATGATGTAAAATAAAAAATACTAGTATTCATTGAACATTTTGTCATATTGGAATTGTACTTTGTAACTCATCTTTATTACTTCCAATCAAGTGCTTTAAATTGGATTTGGCACAGAATGCACTACCAATATCTATCACGAACGCCTCTACTCTTGCAACATTCCAGCATGGGCTCATGAGCCTAAGGCTCAAATCATGAGACTGGACCCCTCCATGTTTTATTGCCCTCACACTCATCTGATATAAAACTTCTCCTTTTTCTCCCTCTTTCATTTACTGATGTACAATGCAGTTTTTTATGAAATCCCTTCTGTTTCTCCCTCTCGCAAACTGCGATAATACTCGCAGCGCGAGGTATGCACTGTACAGATCGGAATCAGAATATATCACGTTCGCTCATGTGTATAGATTCATCTACGTCATGCGCACTCAACGCATTTTGTTCCTTGAACCGTGCGTGTATTCGAAGTCGTTTAAAAATATCGAGATTCATTTTACCAATAATATTTCACATATATTCAATGTATTAGCCATTGGGCTAAATATAATTTTTTATTTAAGACAAATGTAATATTACATTGTCCATATTATATTATAAACACTATTCAATCACCATTTGCAGTTTTATCCAAAAGCGTCCTATCTATTCGTCAACACTTATGAATCAAATCTGTCAGCATGATCGTCATGACCAACTGTGGATCGACCTAACCACTTACTGAAGCTGTAACAATATTTTCTAATCAAAAATTCTAGACAAACGCATATACACTCCCCACCCCTCCGTGATTCATGATTAAGATGCATGGGGATCTCCTTTCAACAACATTTATTGAAAATATATTATATTACTCCACTACTGTTGCTCCGTTGACTTGACATTCATTACTATAAAATTGTACTATTTGTGGTTATTCTGCGAATATTATATATATGTTGGGTGCCCATATTGGGAAAATCAACGATGTGTTATGTGGATAAATTATAAGCAAATAGAAATGGTAACACCTTTATGGCTCACTGCAGAAATGTAGACAATTTTTGTTAGAACATTCTTCATCAGCTCAATGTTCTAACATTCGAAAGCTTGCGATCTTCATCTCCGTAGTGAACCATTTACCACTTCTATTTACTTATATTTTAACTCACTCACATGGCTACCACAATGAGTGGATTAATTATCCAACTTTGAATCATGTGTGAAAATATATTCACTGCCTTTGGTAAGGAAAATAAACTTAACTACAAGATAGTGACAGGTTTCAAATGTTAGTACCTGGCAAACCATTCCACTACTATACAACTGTTGCAAAATAACACAAAACAGTCGGATTTTATTGAGAAATTATGGTTAAACTTTATCTTATATTTCTATTACAATGGTGGATAAAATGAGAGATACAAGTGATAGATACATACGCTCAATATTATTTTGTATTGTATCTGCGATTTTGTGGTTTACAGGTCAGAGTGGACAGTTCATGTAATCGGCAGTCGATACAGGTGAGTAATCAGGAGTGGATACAGGTGAGTAATCAAGAGTGGATACAGGTGAGTAATCAGGAGTGGATACAGGTGAGTAATCAGGAGTGGATACAGGTGAGTAATCAAGAGTGGATACAGATCAGAAATCAAGTGTGGATACAGGTTAGTTATCAGATGTGTATATAGTTCAATAATAAAGAGTGGATAATGGTCAGTAATCAAGAGTGGAAAAAGATAAGTGATCAAAATTAGATAAAGACCAGTGATCACTAGTGGATACAAATCAGTGATTAGTAGTGGATACAAGTCAGTAATCTAAAGTGGATACAATTCAGTAATCTGAAGTGGATACAATTCAGTAATAGAAAATGGTGTGTGAAACTGTGGCAGATATTGTACAGGCAGCTAATGATAAACATCCTGTGAGGGTAGTGAGTGAACGATAAAACACCGAATAAACAGTTCATGTACACAGCAACGATGCGGCTTCAATCGAAGATCAATGGCTTGATATCCTCTAGCCGGAACCAATAGCCGCATTCGCACCGTTTCGGTAGACCTTTGTACAAGTTCATGTACTTAACATACATCGTGTCTTCATCGCCTGAAATAAACACACAACACGATGCCATGTATCTAATGTATCTATCACCACATACATTGTCATGTAACAATGGCTATACACACCGTATCTTGTATATATACATATATATACATATATATATACATATACACATATACACTTATACACTTATACACATATACACATATACACATATACACATATACATATACATATATACATATATACATATATACATATATACATATATACATATATACATATATATATATATATATCGAAGTACGCATTGTGTCATGTATATATCAGTATACACATTAGTTCATGTATGTATCGGTGTTCATCTTGTATGATGTATACGTCTATATGTTGCATATGCTGTACTGTAGATCTATAGATCGACATATGGCTTGTCATACATTATATGCATACATATGTTACATTTGCGATGTCTTCTTTAGAATAGATGCTTCATATATTAATTATAAGCATATGTGTTGTGTCACGCATCTATTGACATACTTGTACATATTGCCAGCATGTTCTGCCATATCATGAGCATACATCTTGAGGATCATACGAGCATACATCTTGAGGATCATACGTGCATACATCTTGTGTGATGCATCTATCAATATAATCCTATTTTATGAACCTACACGTTCCGTCGTGTATGTATCGCGTATCGACATAATGTGTCATAAATGTATAAAGCCGTGCATGTAGCTATGATCAGACAGGGACACCAAATCCCAGACTCGCATTCAAGATATATAGATACACCCTACTAACATTCAGTACATAATCAACTTCACTAATTACTGAATGAGCAAACAAAGTTACAGGTGAGCTTATAAATAATTATGAAAACAACCGTCGTGACTTAATACCCAAAACTCACATATGCATCCGATCTTGCGGTAATTGTACAGAGACCCGACCCGATTAGGCTCCTCGAATGTTCCTTTACCCATGGCTCTTAGATTCATCTCGAATGGATCCTGTAATTGTACGCATAATTGTAGCGGATACTGGTGTTAGTCAGGGGCCATTCTCGTTATTACGGTATATTACAGCGTATACAATATACAAACTACCGTGTTCGCCTAAATAAACCCAAATATAAGAAAACCCTGACAATCAGACACACACGCCCCCTCTTCTCCCTCCCAGCCTTTGGCACGCCAAAGTAATAAAAGAGCCTATTGTGCTGCTAAAGAAATCACTAAAGGGAAATAACTTTGAACAATTCAAAAGTTAAGGTATCAATAATGGATTTTGTCGTTAAAATGACATCGCCCCAACTCACCATTATCATATACGATCATTACAGCTCAAATAGATTTGAAAATAAACTGAGCAATTACGATGGTAGCATGGACATTCCTTCAAAGTGTTCAAGCAAAGGCCAAGGTCATACCCGTCATCATCGATGACTCATCCAAGTTTGATCCAAGAAAATGAATTTGATAAGACTGCGTATGGGACAAGTAATTATATTGATCGATCATAAGATGACCCCCACGCTTTAGGAATGCCAATTTCTACATTAAAGTTGTGCTATATTCAGGGGATTATGTCCCTTGTGTATGTCTGCATGTTTGCCTACACGAACGGGCTGTCCTGCGACTAATTGGTTGTCTACCTAGTGCACTTGGTTAGTTACAATACAAGGTCAAACAGCGATTAATACAATGTTTCTGAATACAGCCAGCCATAATTAGTATTGATGATTTTAGATTTTATTAAGACATAATTAAACCGGCTAATTAAAACTAATAATACCGAAAATATCTTGACAATATCTGCGTAACTATTGGCCATATACCCTACCGGAGAAGACACTAACGGTTTACACCTTGTTCACCTACTAAGGTAAGGATCGACACAGGCTTTTTCCGCAGGTATGGCTGATACAGTAACCCACATTTCTCATTACTCCGGCCGGTTTTCACGCCGGGTTTTGCATTTTACGTAACACGGCATGTGCCAATGTGTATTTTTATGCGCCAAATTCTATCTTTTTGTGCCAACAAGCGAGACAACGAAACACCATAAAATATACCTAAAATTTTTGTATTTTATTAATTTTTTGTTTCAATTTTATCTACAAGTGACTGTTCCGATACATTGGCCCGGCTTCCCGCATTTCCTGTATGCTCTCATTGTGCTCATTTAAAGGTGTAATCTTAGGTATTTAACGATTGTCTGCTGTAGCTCCCGCTATCAAACGAAGCCCCTGTAATTAGGTAACTACGGTAAGAAAGTGGGACTGGAAGTCCTCTGCTAAAACAACAGTGGTATTTGGGATACAGTCGAACCTGCCCGAACAGCCACCTGTATTAAGCGGGCACCTGTCGTTACGGTCACTACAAATTCCTCCCGATATGTACACTAGACAAAATGTCAAACCTGGATTAAACGGCCACCTGTCTTAACGGCCACTTTTTCGTAATTCCCGTGAGTGGCCGCTTAATAGAGGTTTGACTGTATCTGGATTTTTTTGAAAATACAGTGAAACCTGTATTAAACGACCGTCCGAGTGGTCGCTGTATACGAGTGGTCATTAGAGCAGGTTTCACTGTATCTGTTTCACAACCTTGCATAAAGTAAGATAACAAAATATATCATATTAATTATTTTGATACATTAAACATCTCGATGTAAGACAAAATGTAAGCTGTAAAACTATTTCTCTGCTCACCTCGTGTTACTTATGTCATGCATGAATTATTAGTTTTGTTGCTAAAGGACTCACCTTGTGACTAAAGGAATATGTGACATAATAGTAATATAACAGTAGTAATACAATAGATGCTACCATACATGGTCAGTAGACTCAAATATAGACTTTTCGGTCCATCAAAGTGATGTCACTGGTGAATTGTACAAAGCCATTTCTATACTGAATCAATTTTACCTGTGTGTACTTCGCATCCATCTCGATGATCGGTAATCCATTATATTGCTACGGCACACTTTGTTTGTACTACGTTAATGTAGAAAGTTGCTGGTGCTGAATGGGTTACAGGGTGCACTTAGAATCCATTAGTCAGATACCATTGGCCTTCTATTACCGATTGTCACCTCCTCGGTATTTAGTACTTACTTCGAGTTGTAAGTCATTAGACTCTCAGCGACGTTTGTTTACTTATACCATCTTATTAACTATTCTCAGTTTTCACCGAGCTCTTACTATTATTGGCTCTTGTTATTTTCTAACGAAATATGATAAATAAATCAATCGCTCATCATAAAAACTTAGGTAGTTACTTCCAGGGCTATATCCCTCGTTACCTAGACATTAATATTAAACTGTGAAATGTTTTACACAAGTAGTGTAATATTTAGCTTGCCGCATATTCTCAACCTGTCTATATTTGCATGGTCAGTGGCATTTTCTAACCATATAACATTTGACATTGTTGAGGCCTGTTTAATTCGATATTGATTTCCTAATAATAAAGTTGTTGTAGCTTAACTTGCTTTTTTATCATTCTTCTTGTTCATTATGAGATAAAATTAGCCGCAATAATTGCAATGTCTCGTGTTTATTTACAAAAAGAAATTCAGTGTTGTCTACAGTATCCAATTATCCATAGTAACATTATTCATAGTAGTCATAAAAACAAACCAGACGACTTATACCATTTCAGAGTAGTTCAATAAATACGATTAAAACTTATTTGTTTCTAATGATCTTTATCTTTCTCATTTGTAATTTTTATTTGCTAAATTTTATTGAAATTGATATTATAAACACTCTCATAGCTCCACCTCATTTATATTTATACTGTAGCAAATATATTTTCAAACCATTCCCACTCATCTTCAGGCTTGTAAATACTATGGGATAGAATACAATGGGATAGACTTAATGCTAACCACTACGGAATGGTTCACGAAAATATATTTTACCACAATAGTCCCATTTTCCCAGAAATGGAAATATTTTTTTAATCAAGAATATTTCAGTTTCACTATGCTGTGTAGATTATAATCCATTGGCATCGGCGTAATGGTTCAGCAGTACAGTAGTTATTAGCGCCACCTTTTATACAAGTGGTTGCGACTTCCTCAAACCTTGTATAAAGGGGATTTTTTACCCGCACCTTTCAAAACAGAAAGAGATATTTTCATGCTTGAATATTGAGTAAGATTTGCCGTGAACTGGTGTATTGTAAAGTTTCTCAGGATAATAAGACGGCAATATTGTAAATGCGACCGACATTTACTACCATTAGTACGGTGACACTAAAACATCGCCCTTCCCCTTTTTAGCTTGCCATACATTTCCTAAATTAATAATAATTATCTACATCAGTGATTCACCATCATTATATACTGCTTTTATGATACTAAATGCTTAATGCAATGAGATAAATCTTTATAGCGCAGTAATTGTTTGAGGATAGCTGCATTAGTCCAGCGATATAACTTGAAAAAAAGATTATTTATTATCTAAAGCGCGAGAAATATACCACGTATCGAGTCTTTTAAGGTGTTGTTCCTCCTCAGCACAATAATTGTTTGATAATTTGCATTAGAATGGCCATGTCCGTGTACAATCAAATATACTGGTACTCTGAGGGGAAGGACAGAGTAATGGATCCCAGGGATTACTTGTAGAAAGCATTCATGTCTTCATGTTGTGAATCATTACATGATTTAAGGATTTAAGGAGGCATTAAAAGATTGGTGTATCCGACAGTGATCGACGAACGCCCTGATCCATTAACTATTCACATTATATATCTCCACCGTACGTTAACTTGACAATGATACCGAGCGGCTAAGTCGACCCATTTGTTCGCGGGACAATGACATATAGGTTCAACTAGTTTTTGTGGGTCATCACTGATTCATCATACCTGCCCATCCCACACATTCAAGTATTTTCCGAGGTGTATTTGACTCAATGTAATATAACGTCCTTTATCATCTCTATGGCACAGTTATGGGGGGAAAGCGTGGCCTTCTTTCAAGCGTACGGTTCATCGCTTTATTAAGTAATTTGCCACCTTAGATCCAGTTATTATGTTTAAAATTATTAAAGGTAACATAAGGTTATGAAAATATCTGACGAGACGTAAATTCCCGTGTACAGGTTCGCAATTGTTGCATTTTTCCTTAAGGTGGTTATCAACACAAATTAACCAGAAAAAGTTGTGTCTCCTAATGTAATTGTTATTACATTTCATGAAATTCATTATTCCAACATTTCACAACATGCTAAAATCACTGACTCTCGCTACAATCTTGACTTTAACAAAAAAGAGTATAAGAACCCATTATTCCACTGGATGTTAATGCTATTTTTCACTCTGTCTCTGAGTAACTAGAGGGAAATGCACAGAAAAAACCCGTACCTTTGATGGGATTGACCGTGTAAGTAACGACCGTAGTGTATCCATTGAGTAATCTCCCCAACCAACCAATTTCCATTTTCGAATTGCTATATTGCGTATCGTTAATCACTTTGACAGCCTACATTAGGCAGCAGGTCAGTACCGCTGAATCACTGACTGATCTACATGTAATTACTCTAGTTTAATATTAACTAGGTTAGACAGATCACTTTATTCACAATAAATCAACTTTGTTACCCAGAAATTTCCAAAATATGGCGATTTATTTTGGAATTTAGTTAAGTAGTCCAACTTCCACGTTTTGTCTTTGATAGCCATGTGTTAAAAAGGCACTATAAATCAATAAAATTTCAGTTCAAATTTCAAAATTATTCACTTTCTCTTCGCAGAATTGGCGATTTTACTTTTTATTCATTCTCACCCAATAATTTTATAAATGATGCAGATCATAAGGTTACTATAATTTAGGCAGATTGAAACGCAATGTAGAATGTGTAAAGTTGCAGCTGCACAAACACATCCAGGTGTAACAGGCAGGGTTGACTTGACTGATGTATCTACATCTCGACAGGTGTTCGGTGTGCGTATTAAACATTCACTGTAGAACTCGAGATCGTTTCGATTCACATAAAAACATTGTCATCAATCCATCTACTATGACAGCATCTACGAGATGCGGATGGTCAAAAAACAAGACACACCACATTAGATGTTATTTTCCACATTGTGTAAAAACGTCTTGTATATATTTCAATACCAATTATATCTTATGATGTGACTCACTCGAAAATCTGAATTTTTGTCAAGTATTTTCATACACCCTAAGTTTACAATGCATATTCAATCTATCGTATTCCGAGAGCATCATTAGTCCAAATCCATTGAATAGAAAATGATATTTTTGTTATAAATAAATATTTCGAGTAGTCCAACTGTTTTTCATCGTGACAAAAGGTCAAAACACTCCCATTCCATCGACTGTTTGTACGAATTCATAGAGATCGTATCGACCCGAAGAATTTTCGTGTGAGAGAGATCTTATATCTATATAAAATACTTATGCGTATTTCTCTATCACCCACTTGATGCTTTTGTCCACTCACGAAGGCTTGTTCACACACATCACTCGGTGTTGTAGGTATTTTCTACATAAAAGAGTAAACTGGTGGAAATCTTTCAAAGCATACTCGCCAGAAACATCTCTCCATGTTGTCATCATCTCATTAGTACCGTACAGCATTGATCATTCCTCATTAATGTATTATGTTTGTATGTACTTCAGATACCGATGTCGGCATCCAGAGGTATGGTGGGCGGGCCAATATCACCGATGATTTCCATATTATCCTCATAGAACAAGATTCATTTATTGTTGGTGCTAGGTAAGATAGTCTCAATCTACCCATGATCCTTGTCACGTCTTCCTTAATTTATTCGGGTGTATAATGGTAGTAACAGGTGGCTAGTACACAATACAATAAATCGATACCCTGATTAAAAACCTCATCAAAGCTAAATTTTGTTCATTTCTCGATAGCCTTGTATAAATGCATCATATGAATGTCTTATCAGATCAGGTATTGTTTACCTATGGGAGAGGATAACTATTGTTACTGTTCCATCCCAGTTAAGACATTGAGACAGTTAATTCTAATATATACATAAATGTGTTTATATGTATACATATACTGTATTTTATATGCGTTTTCTTTTCAGAAATATGGCGTACAATCTTAGTTTAAACACTCTTAAGGAATCCTTGGTGAGTTCTATAGAATATACAAACTACAGAACTTGTATGTTATTGTATCACAGTTCATCAGTTGATAAGAACAAGGAGAATCACAGTAGTAGTAGTACTCGTATTACTGGTACAGCATACACCCACACAAATTCAACAGCATCGCGCCATGCCTAGCATCGCGTCTGGGTAGGAGGCACCATTTACATGTAGATAGTAATCACACCAAAACTCGATTCTTCACCCTATCACGAATTAACCCGCGTCACAAGCACAAGGCAGTGTCACAAATTAAATAACGCCGACAAATTGCGTTTCTGTCACGAGGCATTTTCTGGCTTCATCGTCGCTTTTCTTACAGTGGCCACCATTCGATCTCGGTTATATTTACTCCACCTACCATTTGACAGTACCGGTATTGAAATGTAACGTAATGTAATCAAGTATTTCTATAGCGCATAGTCAGAAGTAAACCCCTCTCACATGCGCTTTACAATAATTGAAATGAAAATAGCGAAACAATTCTAGGCGTAAACCTGGGAAAATAAAAGTATGATTTAAAAGAAGTTAATGTTGTGAGTGTTCGAATGACCAGAGGCAAATTATTCCACAAAGTAACAAAGTAGGACGTATGCGGGAAAAAGATGATTTAGCCGACGTAACAAGTCAACATGGATCACTCGCAGTCATGAAAGAGTCACCGAACGTTGCGATCCGATCAAATCCACGTCATGCGTCGTAGATAAAACATGTGGCTAATACACAATACAATACTGTAGTTCTAGTGTGTCAACTGACACCCAGTGTTAACTTTTGAGGTTTATCCTGTTGTTTCGGATAGATTGGATGCTTGAATGAATCAGATATTGGAAGAGGTAGTGAGGACGCGAGCCTGTAAGATCAAGGATAGTCAGTTAGTGAGTTGATATACATATATCATACACAATACAATACTGTAGTTCTAGCGTGTCAACTGACACCCAGTGTTAACTTCTGAGGTTTATCCTGTTGTTTCGGATGGTTTGGATGCTTGAATGAATCAGATATTGGAAGAGGTAGTGAGGACACGAGCCTGTAAGATCAAGGATAGTCAGTTAGTGAGTTGATATACATATATCAAGGGAGCTAAAAACACCCTATATAATACACTAGACAGTGGACATGAAAAAATTGTGATGTATCAGGAAGATGATTTGGAAAGTTTAAAGATAAAAACCAAATTAAACTCACAAGTAATGTTATTGCCAAGACATTACTTAATCTATGACAGATTGATCAATGTCATATCTCGTGATGTTGCTTGAGAGAGCCAGTAATGACAAATTCCAGTTTTCAGATGGTACATGGTTCTCTCTACGGGATCAGTCTCTTGAGCAATAATTCTCTGATGTCAATATGCCTGTACACTAGACTGATTATCAATCACCCCATGATAGATCTATATAATAATATCCCACGGTGCCAACTGCTGCCGTTATTTCCGTAGTAAGGAAGTCATTATCGTCATGTGTGGCTGTAAATCAGGCCACCTCCGCCTGTGATCACTGTGCCTGTGCGTGTTTCTTTTCTTTCCTACTGTCAATTAGGGCACCTAAATAACCCCTCATACATGCAAGTTCTCTCAGTGTGAGGACGTTTTGTTTTGTTTGTGCGAATGATTGTAGGAAATGTCATAAAGGAACGTCATGTACCTCGTATCGTCACATTTCGCAGTTAGGTAACTGCGTGTTTATGAAATTTTTGATTTCGTGACTTGAGACGTAACGAGTTGGCAAGGAACTAGATTTGTAAGGCGCGGGTTGGTGGTTTCGCATTTAATAAGTTAGAAAGTTGGAGATCCGTAGGGGAAGCAGTTAGGGTTAGGAGCAATAGACTCATAACCTAAAGGTCGCAGGTTCGAATCTGGCCACTGGTTGACTTTTCGGTCATGATCCTCAGCCTGTAATTCATCCCCGATTGCTGGAGTAAACCCGCCTCAGAAATAGGTAGACATGCATATATTCAACGGGTGATATACGAATGTCCATATAGATATTGTATCTACGCTGAATCGCTTCCATTGATTGTAAACCACATCTTAGAGCCTTCAGTGGCTAATAGTTGCAGTCTACATTCTAACAATAAAGGTTTTGTCTTCTCCTTTATTCCCATGCACTGCTGAACATATATATGAATATGTTCGATTCCCATTCATTCATTTACCTATAACTATAGGCAGAAATTTTCTGTTATTTATAACTATAATGTAGCATATTGCAAAAAATATGTTTTTTTGTATCAGGTTTCACTGTCATTTTGTATTTTTTAACTTAATCAGTTTTTTGCATTCATCTTATGCTGTAATATGCAATTATAGCCCATGTATGGCCCGTATGCATTTTTGATACGGCAATGTCTTCGACGAATGTATGTAATGAAATCTGATGCTTTTTTTTTGGCAGGATTATAGAATAACTTGGAAACCAAAAGCTCGGGACCAGCGCATGTGCTTGGACAAAAAGAAAACTCTGGTCAGTTTGAATTGATTATAGGACTTGAAGATTTTTAATGAGACTGAGAACTTACAGTAGAATATGTAACTTAATCCTTGAGGCAAGTGGGCAATACAGGTAAATTACAGATGTCGGTTTATCCAACACACATTTGAGCCCGCAGTTAACGGGGCAGGCGAGATATTAATCAGTTCCGTGCGTAGCTTTATGAATGAATGCTATGAATATTGTCGCTTCATTTGTCGTCACTCGCAAATCAATGAGTTATGTAACGAGATATGTGCCTGCGTTTGTCGCTTCATTGGTGGCTGGGTGGCTGGGTGGCCGTAGTGGGTCTGCGGCAGTGTGCGTGTATGTATCGCCATGACAAGCGCCACCAAGTTATTATTCTATTGGGTGTTTTTCTATCAATTCCATATCTATGTGACGTGTCCTAATATACATCCGGGAGTTTTTTTATGACTTCCATGCTTATCGCTGTTGCCACTTATTGTAACTCCTTTTATTTATTCATATTTTTTTATTCTTCATCTTGAATATTTGCGAGTTGCGATGCGTATTATATTTTTTGTATTAAGCTCTGTTGCCTAAATAGACGTAGCACAATTTTGTCTAGGTCTGCCAGGACTAACGGACAGTGTTCTCTCTGCTTTTATGTAGTAGGCCTTTCAAAGTCCTCAGCGGGTATTTCTTAGGTTTCCATTCCACCAAAAAATCAATTGATAACCGTATTGTAATTGAAAGTGATGTACATATGATATATATCTAATCAATACTGGTCTTATTACGAGCTATTATTTTTCGCTAGAAATGAATATTTACCTATATTATCAATGTTTATTTCAAAATTTACTTTTCATTGACTACCTTCTCCTGTAATTTATTTTTATATCCAATAGTGCTCTTTGTAATGGATAATCCTCATTCTAATCATGAAAGAGTTTTGTTTAATACTTTCACTATTTTATTGGAATATATTAACCAGTATACCGTAATATGCTATTTATTTTACTAGATATAGATTACAGTAGTGTAATAAAATGGAAAGTTTTGATCAGTGTTGTATTTTATCTAGTATCCCACTATTAGATCTATTGGACTATTTGGATACAGTATCAAGCTATTGCATACAGTATTGGACATTTGGGTACAGTATCAAACTATAGGATGTACTTTCGGGCTGTTGGAATCTGCGATAGTATATAGGAATAATCGATACGGTATAGGACTAATACACACAGTATGTAAATTTTGGACGCAGTATCTGACTTTTGGACGCAGTATCTGACTTTTGGACGCAGTATTTGACTTTTGGACGCAGTATCTGACTTTTGGACGCAGTATTTGACTTTTGGATGCAGTATCTGACTTTTGGACGCAGTATCTGACTTTTGGACGCAGTATCTGACTTTTGGACGCAGTATCTGACTTTTGGACGCTATAAGATATAAATTTGACGATTCTAGATAATTATTCATGACGATATAGATATTTAGTTACTACATGAAAAGAAAAACCAGGGCTTATATCGCATTTTAGCCCAATTAATTAAATATCATCTAGTGACATTCATTTCCCGGTTATGATCCCGGATATTTGCTAAAATGAACATTTTGTTTTCGATGTCACTAGTGAAAAAAGTAAGTGAATTGTAACTGCTTACCGTCTGTACGTACCTAATACTTCTACTAGCGGTCGTACTGTATAATTCATCGAAATAATGTGGTGTTTGGTAGATCTTTAAATTTTCAGTTTAAATTTTGTTGTAGGATTGTAGTTTACTTCCTTATCATGAATTTGGTGCGTAAATCATTAAAATCCATCCATATATATAATGGTATTGTGAGGGTTTGACCAATCTTGATTATTATACTGTAATAATTCGTAAATAATTCAACGCAGTGACAACATCTAACGAAAATTTATTCAGCAGTCCTCACAAATTGGTTTTGCACTCACCATATTAGCCAGTATCAGCACAACTGTGGGTGGACATCGCACATTTGTAATGAGGGGACATCTAATCGTGTCAAGTCAATACACAGCGCAAGTTGGTTATACCACCAACTTGCTAATTCTCGACTAATTTTGTCTTTATGCAAATTTTTGGGCAACTTTTACAGGGCAGAATAGTGAACAGGTAAATAAACCTTTAGTTTTATATCCCAATGTTTTTAAATGAATTTTCTATTTGACTATGCTTTTTGGATACATTTTTACGTAGCTGGGGGTAGCTGGGCTGTCTCGAGGGAGTCCCTTTCTATCGCGGAGGTAACTAAATGAGGATGTCTTCTAATCTCGAGTAATTTACATCTCATTCTTACTCAACCCTGTTTATCATATTATGTAACTCATGTTAATTAAACATTTCATCTCTGGAATGCCATTGTGGAATGATCTTGGAAATGCCATCATGTAAATGGTCTTTTATGTCACCTGCTCTAGCAGCTACATTACCATTTATAATCTAATTATTAATTTCGTCTACATGCTCGCAACACTAATACGGATCTCTCCAAGAAATCCTATGCATGCAGTACATTAATAGATTTATGTCTCAGATATTATAAAAAAACAACAACATAAAACCTCTTTAGTTTTTTTCTGCATTCGTGCACCGTTGCATAATTAATCCAGCGAGGTATATCTAATATCACTTTTGTGCCAACTGCTACAATAATGAATCAATACGACGTAGGTAATACCCCTTAAACATTCTCCCTTTAAACAGCATTGTACCTAATCCTAATGTAATCCCGCTGTAATCCCGGCGTGTGATCTTCCTGTAATCTGTAATCGTGTCTCTCTGAACTTTTTTCTTGTTGGGAATCGGATATTATATTCTTAATGCCATCTGTTAATTGATCTTGATGTTTTATGCACCCGAAGGCAGTAATCTGCAGCTCGAACACCTATTGATTTTTCATTGCTTGAAATTTTTTTAAGAATCCTTATGGAACGGCTGCGTTTTCAAAGGGGTCGATGAGTTGGCTTGTTAATTCATCCGTGACAAAGATGCGAGATATGTCTTTGTAAAATTATTGATCATTTAGCCATGCTTGAATTTATCGAAGCAAGATAACGTAATAAGGTAGTAATACATAATGCAAAATTCCGTAATAGCTGGTACTTTTCCTTCCATCACCTTACCTTATATAGTGTTTATTGTGTTTTTAATGTTATTGATATTCTACTGTCTTAACGATAATGCGTCACTTTCCTCGTATTGTAGGACCAATGTCAGAACTACATCCGAGTGGTCGTGCGCAAGCAAGACAAATCCGTCTACATCTGCGGAACGAATGCTTTTAAACCACGGTGTCGTAGTTACACACACGATAATGACCAGCTCAAAATTACTAAAGAAGAGAAAGGGGTGGGTTTGTGTCCCCTGGATCCCAGCCATAACAGTACCTTCACATACGCAGGTAAATTCCCTATTTCATTAACAACAATTTCTTGACATTGATCATCGCAGATCAATTTAATTATCATAACTAATTTGACATTTATCATCATGTCTATTGACTACATTTTGTCTATTACTGTCTATCATATGGTGTAAGTGGGGTAATTTCTGTCTGGTGGTCAATTGGGGTTTTTCTAGTTTTATTTCTCTGTACCGAAATGTCTCGGTTCAAATGAGTTTAGTGAATGAAACGGGTTACCGCAAGTTGTGTAACGGTCCGCAAATAAAATAATATGGAAGTTATTACCAGTCGTGAACACTGATGTGTATGTCACATTTCTTTGTTGTAGCGCGAAAATTCACTAGACTAGATACAGTGCTTTATTAGGCAAATAAAAGATCACTAAATTTGTGATAAAATATGGGCATGTATCTGGCAATCGATAGTCTGACATGACTGACATTGACTACAGTTAACAGACCAGCGATCAAACCTTGTCTTCCTCTATTTTTGCATTTTATTCTTTCCTCGATTTATGCAACAATCTCACAAGTGTGATAATTGTTCTATTTATCATGTCGGGTATAGATTTTGAGTGCTCAACGGAAAACTACCAAGATAGTTTAAGCTTGGCAGTAATCTCAATTCGATGAATGCACAACATAGCGGGTTCTTTATTATATTTGAATTACTCGTGACTTAGCCTGAAGGTGTACATGTTTCATACGTGACAGGTGTATTGCCCACATCGATGACGCGGGTATATCTTGACGACTAAGTTTTATGGTGTGGGCTTGTTGAGTTGAGTCAAGATCCATGTAGGATGTGGCCATTAAACTGACAGTTTCACTTCCATAATACTGTGTTTGCTCACTATGACAGAACGGTACTAGTTAGGATGTGGTTATTACATATAATTATGCCCTTTATGCAAGGCTCTTATACGTTGAATTCCATTCAGTATGTTATTATATTTGAGATATCGTTATTTAACTTGTGAAATGGGTTGCTTGTATCTCTAATAGGTGGGTGGTTTTTCAAAAAACCATATACTCATAAGCCTTATAAGGCGTGTGGGTATCCTTGTATCATCACTTAACACAGAATTAATAGAGTATGCAACAGGTTGGCTATCCGTTGGTGTAAATGGACAAAGGTCAGTTTTCTGCCCAGACAGAGTGGTTTCACTACCATGGCATTTTCCCCATTATATTAAATATGACTAATTTGTGTGTAATGTTTATGACATATATAGACTACCAATTAGAGGGTCAATTATGGTCTAGACGATTAGCTACCACCAAGCTATTGCTACAAATGTCTATCATTTGATAACATTTGACCAAGTTTCATATAACAAGGATCATCTTTTACTTCGCATAGATTACGTTGCAGTCAGTAACTCATTACATAATGATTAGTATGATTACAGTCAGTTACTCATTACATAATGATTAGTATGATTACAGTCAGTAACTCATTACGTAATGATTTGTATGATTAAAGTCGGTAACTTAATACATCATGATTTGTATGATTACAGTCAGTAACTTAATACATAATGATTTGTATCATTACAGTCAGTAACTCTTTACATAATGATTTGTATGATTACAGTCAGTAACTCATTACATAATGATTTGTATGATTACAGTCAGTAACTCATTACAATATGATTTGTATGATTACAGTCAGTAACTCATTACAATATGATTTGTATGATTACAGTCAGTAACTCTTTACATAATGAAAAGTATGATTACAGTCAGTAACTCTTTACATAATGAAAAGTATGATTACAGTCAGTAACTCATTAACTCATTACGTATTGATTTGTATGATTACAGTCAGTAACTCTTTACGTAATGATTAGTATGATTACAAACAGTAATTCATTACGTAATGATTTGTCTGATTACTGTCATGTTTGTTACAGGAGGGCGGTTATATGCAGGAACCGTAGTGGACTTTATTGGTCAGACTTTCCTTATTTACCGCGATAACAACTTGATGACTGAGCAGAGGAACTCTCGCCTCCTCAATCGTGAGTCAACATCTCATACATGCTCTACCTGATTGCATTTATCATTGACATTCACAAAATAGATCTTTCGGGAAAATTTAACAATATATATAATGTAGGCCAACATTTGGGCTCTTGAATGCTATGTAAACTTTTTAAAGTGAGAGCT
>WURV02044010.1:0-22238 GCA_011762755.2 Epimenia babai | reverse complement strand
TTATCCCCGATTGCTGGAGTAAACCCGTCTCTAAAATGGGTAGATGCTCGATATTATCCTTGGCGGGGTGATATATGCGTATCGAAGGTATTGTATATGCGCTGAATAGCTGCCAAAAAACATTTCATTGTAAACCGCATCTGAGAGTCTTTCTTGGCTGATACTTGCGGTATATAAATGTTGTACTTTACCTTTTACCTGTTGTAAGAGATGCCTTCCTCAATGACACGTTGTATCGTCATTTGGCTGGTGGCCAGCGCGGTGTGTACATGTCACACTTGACTCGTCCGCACTTTTATGGTCCATGTGTCAACAGATATTATACTCGCTGTAGACCCTGGTATTCATATTATGGGTAGGTACGCATATGTTTTGAGTTATAACGCCGAAGTTAAATTGACTCTCTATAATGGACTATCCACATAAGCGTGATAGTATTGGGGTGGGTAGACGTTTTCGTCTAATTGGTAGTAACTTAAGGCATGTGCAGGAGTACTGAATCAGCAGGCGTCTTGTTCAAACGCCTCCATAATATTGGAATTATTATCATGAGGCTGTTAAGTTAAGATGTCCCAAAAATATTGCATAAGACGCCTCACGTGTTGCATTCACCAAGTTCGTTTATGAAACCTGTAGCTGTATGCTTGTTCCATTGGGGGCCTCTTAATGTTTTACTGTTATGTTTGTTAAAGGCGAAAATACAAAGGTAACACCTTGTTGACTAACTATGTAAGGATTAACACAATCGTATATCAAGTATACTTCGTCAGGTGCAATGACATCAACAGGGAAATCCAAGAATTAAAGATGATAACCAAACTCAACCGTGTCACTGAAGGACTAAACAGAGATGAGGGATTTCTCGCATACCACCGCGACTAATCTCTTCACATTAGACATACTATTTACAGCCTATCACAGCCATTTCCACATATATTATCACCCCATTTATTCACGGTATACCGAGTTCGATTTTGAAATGTATTCCTTGTGTTTCTAGTTAATCATAGTAACCATAGATTTGTAAAGTGTCTTTGATAGCCATGTGTTCAAAGGGCACTATAAAATTTCATTTCACTTTATTTCTTATTTATCCCCCTTGTGTACCCGCCTTTGTTCCTACTACTTGTCTGCTCGTTATATTTTTCTGACCACCTGTTGTTTTCTTAATACCTTTTGACAGTCTCACTCTATTTGCCCACTTTCTATAGCTCTACACGCAATGTCTGTCTTTTATTCATACATCTCTGTCTGTACTCGAGTGAGAAAATGTGAAGGGGAAAAGGGTATTGTTAAAATGGCAGTGTTAAAATGTTACGCTAACAGCAGTGTGCGTGTGTGGGTGTGTTTACCTCAGATCGCAGTTTGTGTTCAGCCTCGAGCCTCAGTTCTTTGTTCATCTCATCGATGCCCTTGAGCAACACGTCGCTCATCTTCTCGAGGTACTGGCCAGACATATGTCAATCATAAACACCCGATGTACCCACAACGCATATACACCTAATCACTACCACACAATCATCAAAGGGGGGGGGTGCAGCGGTCGGAAGCGAAACGTTCCGGGTGCCTATTCGCACTAAAAGGTTTCTCTCTTTCCTTAAACTCCCAAGATCCCAATCCGGATTTACATGATTGAACATTAAGAAAGATTTGTGAGTTATTGTAAAATGAGGATATAACGAGCCAACATCTAATATTGTAGGTGTGACTGACATTTGCTATGATTAATAAAGTAGCACTGAAATGTTTCCCTTCTTTGGTGTTGGTGACTAGCTGTAGGAGTTAGTTAACCTTGGAGGCTTCCTCGACCTCTGCCCCTACTACAGCCACCATGTTGATGAGCTCAGCAATATCCGTGCCCTCCGAGATCAGGCCAAACCTAACGCACGCATTGCCATCGACGTCTCCTGTCAACCAAGCAAATACACACGGTCAACGCACACACAAGTCAATAGTCACGGTTAAAACACAGTTATTAGACACTATTAAAACCTGCAGTTAAAGGAGATGGTCATTACGCATAGCCAAACACTCAATACACACGGGCAAAACACATGGTCAAAACCGTCGAAATACAAAATCGTAGAACACGGCCAAACAGTCAAAATACACCGTCAATACTCACAGTAATGACACATCGAAGAACACATAATCAAAACACACAGTCATGTCAGTCTCATTAGGACTATGCACAGATTTCTCTCAAGAGAAACTGTCCCCATCCTTCTTCCAAAAAAAACCCCCAAGAAATTTTACAGTGTAAACGTAACACGATTATTCATGAACAAATCCATCGGCTTGCCTCAGAAAGATCTGGAGATATCGTGAAATCGCAACGGCCAGCTGCTGGTCATAACTGACCGAGACGGTTACCATGTTTAATAGAGTTATAATGCGTTACATAGCTCCCCATCCTCAAGATCCCACAAGCCTGACTTTCTCCTTAAAATTTGCCAACAACCTAAGGATTTTTTTCATAATAACCGCAAGATGAACAAATCTCCCGTACCCAGCGAGAAGGCCATGTCGGAGTTCTTCAGCTTCTGTACAAGTTCGGCGTTGATGGTGTTAACGTCCGTCAAGTCCTCGGGAATGTATCTGTTTAACGCACGGCATGACACCCTACAGCCCACGTCATGCTAGAAGAGAAAAAATATTTATATGGAATCCAGAGAACGGGCGTCTAAATGACAATTCTATCACCGATACTTCGTTCAAGAGAGTGAATAGGTGATAAGGAAAAAATTATTTTAGTAACTCCTACAAGCTTCGCTGTATTACAGCTTCAATTGTGTGGGTGGGGCAACACTCATTAGAGGTAGCATTTAGTTAATTAGTGAAAGCGGGAGAACTCACCAGGGAGAATACTAACAAAGGGTAACACACACTATTATTGGATACACTAACAAAGGGTAACACGCACTAATATGGGATACACTAACAAAGGGTAACACGCACTATTATTGGACACACTAAAAAGGGGACCATGCACTATTATTGGATACACTAACAAAGGGTAACATGCACTATTATTGGATACACTAACAAAGGGTAACACGCACTATTATTGGATACACTAACAAAGGGTAACACGCACTATTATTGGATACACTAACAAAAGAACAACCTCGCCGGGATAACACTTGCTGTACTAACTCAATGAAGTTAACAAAGTTCACATTAAATGGGGGTCATGCTTGCTCCATCAGTTTCTGGGACCACACTAGGAAACAGTTACTCTGGTCAACTCGCTAACATTCTCTGGGGGGGGGGGTAACACAAGAACTCACTGAATGATACCGAGTCCGGCCCAGTTGGGTTTATCGAGCCACTTGAGTCTGTCATTCTGCGATACAATCTCCTTAAACGGCTGTCGGTGGTCGACTGTCGTCTGTAGGATCTCCTGGAGCCACGAATGCATAAATAAAATATCCACATGAATCATAATACACGTCACTACAATATATTTATGGCCTTCCATAATAATAGTAATTTTAATAAATCAGTGAATTAGGAACGACTATTATACAAGAATATGTAAGAGGGAATTTGACTGATATATATAAATTGACCGGTATCGATATAACGTATTTTCACGTATTTTATAGACATTTTACGAGTTTCGTGGCTTTATAAAATTTGTTGTAACCTTACGTCAGCGTTAATTTTATTGCTTAGCATGTTTGGAAATAGATGACGTAGAACACACTTAAAAGATACCGGTTGCCATGTTAATTGTATCATATAATACAAAAAGTATTATTATTAAAAAAAACGTAACATCTGATAAACTACCTAACAAAAGTATTAAGACAAGCTTTGGTATACATGTATCCTTCAGAATGCCTGACTAAGTACAGTGATACATTGATACATGAAGGCCAGTCTTATCAATTACCTCGATCTATGAGGCGTTCACCCTTCTCTACGACTATATTGGATGTACTCACGATGTGCCTGTCCACGCTGGTGATAAACTCGCGTACGTCATCCACAGTCGTGCCGAGAGCTAGAAACATAAATCACGACAACGTAAACCGCAGAAATACGTAACAGACCGCGACTAGACGGCACTATAGCGTCTCTGTGTCACCCCGACTTCTGTAAAAATCATTTCTTAACATTTATATCATTTATTTTATCTAAAAGTGCGAGTCGCTGTTCTTTCTATCTTCGGTAAGATATTGGTTTTAGGATGATTTTAGTCCACTACACGATGTATAATAATGATAAGACTGTATGTATTGTGTACACCCTATATATTTGGTGCAGTGTTTTCTGGCTGCTGACCTGCTGCAGACTCGAGGGGTGAGAAGCGCAAACAGATGCCCTCTCTATCAACATCCACGGCGGTCAGGGCGATATTCGGGTTGTCAGCGCATAGCCCCTCACACAGCTGTGGCATCGAAACGTAGCTATAGCATTAACACACCGCTGTGGCATTGAAACGTAGCTATAGCATTAACACACCGCTGTGGCATTGAAACGTAGCTATAGCATTAACACACAGCTCTGGCACTGAAATGTAGCTATAGCATCAACACACCGCTGTGGCATTGAAACATAGCTATAGTATTAACACAGCGATTATATTAAAAAACAGCTATAGCATTAAGACACAGCTCTCCCATTAACACACACCTAAAGCATTTACATACAGCTATTACACTAACAAATAGCTATAGCATTATAACGGCATAAAAACGGTCCCTTTACGATGATGACCAAAACATTCATTATTTCCCGTGCACCTTATTTTCTTCTACAATTTTTGTCTACAAACCCATGCATTGAGAGCATCGTAGTAGATGTTCTTGGATTGTACGGCTGACTGGTCCTCTTCCATGAGTGAGTAATGCGCCACGGTGGAGCCAGCTGGGGGGTGTAACGTACAGAACAAGGTTCAATTAAACGGGCAAGATAAACGTCACTGAATGAAATTTAGAGCATGGAGTTCTAGTGGCCATCTGGCTTGTACACTGGATAGAGTGACTTCAAAGTTAACCACAATAATAGTAAGAACAAGCAAAAAATGGAATGGACTCTGGGACGTTTTCTTTTTTTATTACATTGAGGCTAACAGATGGGCGTGTCACAGGAGTTAGGGAGAGTGAGTAGTTTAGTCATAAGATGAGTACTGAGTACGTACGTGTGGCATCCACCGGGCGAGTGAACCGAAACACGACTGTAGGGGAGACGATTTCGAATATCATCTACAGACCGTCAAACAGACGTGAAATACCGCTTTGAATAACAGATGAAAGCCAATAAATACAGACATGTCATGACAGATTCAGATTTAAGTTAAACGCACCAACAGGCATGTAATACCAATTCACGTATCAGTTACAAATTAACAGACAAATAATGTGAACTTATTTAGTAATAAAAACTAATAAATGAAATGAAATGGAATTTTATTGATTTATAGTGCCCTTTTAACACATGGCTATCAAAGACGCAAAAGGACTGGTTCTGTGGGACTGTAGGAATACAAGAATGAAGCGTGAAGTTAACAGGTCATAAAACTCAATTATTAAATAGCAACAGTTCTAACCAATGGTAAATAATAGAACTTCTCACAAATAAATGAATCTGTAAATAGTAAAATTTCTCACCAATGGCAAATGTTAACGATGCTCACCATTGAATGTATGGCTTTAGATATAAGACTTGAAAGAGACAGTTCTTTTTCTTCTGATTTCTCATCTTTTTCTTTACTCTGAAAGGCAAAGGATGAGTTGATTAGCCGCATTTATGCGTGAATGCGTATGTTCGAATAGGCAGTTAAAATTAATGGGGCAGTTTTCCAAATGACTGTGTAAAACAAATACTTGGGAATGGCAAGAGACCAAACGGTTCCTACATGGCCATCAGATTTGTATTTGCGCATTGCATTTTTACACATTATCATGAATTAAACTAGTAAAGACATTGACATGACAGGGAGTGCACTGATTAAAACTACAGAAAAAAATTAATAGAAGGCAAATATAGAGAGAAATGTAAAGAGTGAATGACAGAAAACAATGATATTAATCTAGGGAAATCAGCAAATGTGAGAACTCGTGAAGAAGGGTAATGCCCGTACAAATCGATGAATTAATACAGAATAATTAATACAGAATGTTGCTGTCAATGTCGTACATTCCAATAAAACAAGTTCCACATGCCACTTTTCCGTGGAAATATATTCTGGTTATTAGAATATTCCAGTTAATGTGACATGTTCCATGAAACCAAAGCTATTAACCGAACATCCTGTGTATGGTAAATATATTATATTTGAGGTGTACGTGCTAGAGTGTTATAATCAACTAATGGATTATATGTCGTTCACCGCACAAAATCTCGCTGAGGATTTTCTATGTCTAAATATAAGACAGGCTGCCTAAGATGGCCGCCACAAAATCTTTAACGACCACAAGCGAAACTCACGATCTGTTTGAGGGATGGTCGTTTGCAGAGATTCTCAAACATAATCGTTGCCTGAAATCACAATTTCACATTAACCCGGTAACCGTTCATGTAACGATGACTCTACCACCTGCTTGTTTCTGAATTGCACGGCCAATCACGCTTGCAATCCTTGTATATAACAGCCGCTAGCTGTTACGTTACATGTTAGCATATTCGAACTACAGTGAACACGAGCAATAGAAATAAGTGACCCCCAGCCACTCGGCCCACCCGCCGCGATCGTCTCTCTGTGGGTCGGTACAATAACATCTGGCAATACTGGCAGATAGACACGCCCCAGAACGCACTAAGCCCACCGTGGAATCGTAGCACTTTTCGAGCGGGAGCGACAGAAAAGGAGATCAGCACAGCCCGATGGGACATTCGTGGCCTGGATCAGATTTTAAATCTTGGATTTTGTCATGTAAATGGGAGCGATTCACAGCACATTTGACCCTGGTAACGACTGATATTAAGTGGGCCATTTCACTAGTGGGTCTGCTACAGCTACGATCATTACTGGATTATTCGAGGAATACCAATACGGAATAGGCCGTGACCTTTCATTTACGAGTGAGTCTAGCACGTGAATTTACTCCTCGTGTAATTGATACATAATACATTAAATATGCGATTCACTTCCAAATTTCAACTCGATATTTATTGTGCAAGAACCATGAGGACATAATGGTGTGGACAGAGAATGTCGCAGAGAGCCAAGAATATGTCCACATAAGTCAACAATTAAGTCTAAGCAAGCATTTGTTAATGTAAAATGTGCCTGTAATTTTATTTCACACCAAAATTACTAGTGACAAAACAGCCGGCATAAAACGACCCCAATAATGACTGTTCAAGTGGATGACCAGCGTCCATATTTACCTCAATGTGGTCGTCAACTCACACAATCTGGCTCTATACACCGGTCGCTATACGGCGCACGCAGTAACCTCGCATCTGTACAACACTATAACACCCCCGCGGGTCGTTCTCGGTGCAATATATAAACGTACGCACCAACGAGCAGGAGTGTTTCACGCGTTCCACGATGCCCTCGTGCCCGAGACTTTGCAGCGACACCCACAGCGGCAGGCAGGAGAGTTTCACCGACGGATTGAACACGTTCAGGCCGACGGACTGCGCCAGCGCCGGATCGACCCGTTTGTACAGCGTGACGCACGGCACCCCGCATACCCCGAACCACGGCGACACGTTCACCGTCATGCTGTCGCCGGATTTGGCCGGCGACACGGACGTGGGTACGGAGAACATCGTCAACGTCGCGAGATGCGTCCCCTCGACGTGCATCCAAATGGAGTTCTTCTCGCAGATCTCCTGCAGACGTTCCAACTCGTCGACGTGCCCGACGACGGGCGTGCCGGCGTACGCCACGAGGATTGTGGGAGTTTTCGCCGCGGCTATGTCGTCGTGGACTAATTTATCGAACACGGCGACGTCCATTTTGTGGTTCGAGCTAACCGCCGTATTGCACGGTACGACGCTGAGGCACGATATCGGCAAGCCGAGATGGGTGCAGATGTACTGCCCGTAGCCGGCGGGGGAGGCGGCTCTTACGTAGATGACGGGCGGACGAGAGTACAGGGCCTCGAATCCCTGCGTGGCGTATTTGGGGTAGCGTTGGTGTAACGCGAGACGACACATGTGCACGATACCGTCCCATTCATGCTCGTGGTACATCGCCCAGCCATCCTTAAACCTGGACGAGCAGACACCAGTTAGTTCACACAACAAACGATGAACACAATCATAACCGATGCCATCATCGTTCATGCTCGTGGTACATCGCCCAGCCATCCTTAAACCTGGACGAGTGGACACCGGTTAGTTCACACAACAAACGATGAACACAATCATAACCGATGCCACCATCGTTCATGCTCGTGGTACATCGCCCAGCCATCCTTAAACCTGGACGAGTGGACACCGGTTAGTTCACACAACGTACGATGAACACCATCATAACCGATACAATCATCAGACAGTGCCTGATTGTCTTTTGATTATAATGTTACATCCGGGGAAAGACGAATTCAAATATAAATAACGCAAGTGATAAAGGACTCCTTTTGGTCACTGTTAATGCCACAAAGTGATCAAACACAGTAAAAACAAAAATCACCGATTTATGACAATACAGTTATGGGGCATTGATGGCATAGAGCACGATACTGTCAAGTGAGTGCATATACATATACACACACAGAGACGCCACCCTCAGACACCACGGGCTAGGTCGAGGGCCAACTCACCTAAAAAGTTTGGTGAGCCACTGCTCACACTCGTTCCTCACTTTGTTGGTGACTCTCCTCAGATGGTCAGTGTCCAGTGTGAGTAGCCGCGCGGCTAGGCTGTGTGACAGCACGGCTGCCTGGCTGTGATCGTCCAGTTCGAGGATTCTCGCTTCGACTCTACAAACAACCGACGTGTTAATTACAACGAACCGCTGAGCCTGAGTATGTGTACGCAAACGATCTGCGCAACCGGTTAATCCGAGAGTATGTGTACGCAAACGATCTGCGCAACCGGTTAATCCGAGAGTATGTGTACATAAATGATCTGCGCAACTGGTTAATCCCAGAGTATGTGTACATAAATGATCTGCACAACCGGTTAATCCCAGAGTATGTGTACATAAATGATCTGCACAACCGGTTAATCCCGGAGTATGTGTACATAAATGATCTGGACAAACAGATAATCCCAGAGTATGTGTACATAAACGATCCAGACAACAAGTTTGTACTAGAGTAATCATGCACAAAGTGATAATAGGCTGGATTTTTCTATAACCACACCAAAGTATGCAGGTAACCGAAATATCCCGATAATGTACATTTTGGGGCAGATTTTTCCAAGTTAATTAAAGAGGGTATATTATAAAAAAGGAAAATCATGTGATTAAAGTGTACTTATTAGCTTAGCTGTCAAACTAACTTTATATGAAACAATAGCCTAATGTTCTAAGACTATAATGTAATTACTTAAATTATATAAAAATTAATACCTAACAGTATACAGGTAATACAGATCAACGTTAGATACAATTCTGTACATTTACAGTGAGCACGAAATAGATAACAATGTAGAATAATACAGTGGAAAGTAGAAAAAATATCAAAAGGAAATCATGTCATATGTAGATTGATGGAGATGTAGATTTTTTCATTTTACGATTTGTAATAGACTATTTACTAACAATTCCTCGTCCGAAACATTGCCATCGAAGTTGTCACAAACGATCATGGCTTCCAAGTCCCGGACTACCTCAGACATCTTTCTACCACTGAAAAAAATAAGGAAGTAGGAACAGCATGAATAAAATAGTCAATGATTCCCTGCCTGATAAAAAACTCGCTATAGGGTTTTACGAAATATATATATACATTGTATATTTATATAGTTGAGGCATATGGCATTATATATCTGTTAATGAAGATCTATGTCGACAGAAGATGATTGAATTAATGATTGAAATTAAGAATTAATGAAATCAAATTGGTAGACCCTACAGGAGGAATTTGCGGTATCAAAAGTGTCACTTTTTCCAAGTGCATAGTGAGGTAAAATGTTTAGCAGTGGTGAAGTCAATAAAAAGGAAAACTCTAAAAGGAAAACTGCCACTGGATCCTTGTCTATGTTAATGCCTGCCATCTCCCTCACTCTGCAACTGGATCCTTGTCTATGTTAATGCTTGCCATCTCCCTCACTCTGCAACTGGATCCTTGTCTATGTTAATGCCTGCCATCGCCCTCACTCTGCAACTGGATCCTTGTCTATGTTAATGCCTGCCATCTCCCTCACTCTGCAACTGGATCCTTGTCTATGATAATGCCTGCCATCTCCCTCACTCTGCCACTGGATCCTTGTCTATGATAATGCCTGTCATCTCCCTCACTCTGCAACTGGATTCTTGTTTAAGGTGATGCCTGCCATCTACGTCACTCATCCGATGTGATAATGGTCATTAATTAACTTAAAGTTTATCATCAACATGTGTTTAATAACACGTCAAAGCAGCAATTAAACGAGAGACGCGATAAAAAATATCCAAACATATAGCTGATGAATATAGACATAAAAAATAATTAATTCACAGCGAAATTGATTTATAAAAATGACTAACGTTCCCTTAAGTACATCAGGAATGTGTGCGCTGAGCCGAGCTTTCATTCTCTCTTTTCGGTCATCGTCCAGCTTCCTGTTGGCCCAAAAAACCCAAATTATAAAGTATACTGAATACACATCTATAACAGAAATCGTTGACAATAAGTGAAATCACTACAACATGAACGTTGTAATGCCCAGTGAATCTTTTTATTTCTGTAAGATGTAAATGATGTGAGGGAAGGCAGACCAATGTTGCTATGTTTCATGGTATCTATACCGCCACATGTAGTGAACCTCACTCTCTATAACAGGGCTGCCTGACTAGATTTTTTCGAGGGCAACATTAGCGACTGCTGACTCGTCAGAGGGCCGCAACAATATTTCACAAAAGCGAGACAGTCAAATATTCACCTGTTCAACTAGCTCGAAATTGATTTTTTGGGAAAAACTGGATACTCGTATGTAAGTTAAACCAGACATAGTTAAAACTGAAATAACAGATTACACACTACGGTTTATAAATCTCAACACTGTGTTTGAAGGCGTATTTCTCAATCCACTTGTCGTTAGATTCGCGATTATCAGCGTCAATTTTAGGTTTATTTTTCGTGACACAGAAACTAATGGAATTTCAGAAAATTTCCTTGATGCACCCTCACTTGATTCACCACCTTCATTACGTTATTCTTAATACAATATGATTATCAAATGTTAGGTATTCGTTTCATGGATTCTGAACATTGTAAGATGAAAATGGTAATGGTTTACTTGTTAATCTGATCGAGAATATCTTCATTTTTCTTGGCCTGCGTCGCCATATCTGCGAGCATTGGATTGAGAAAATTCTGAAACAACACAATAATGTTACTGAAACTACGAGACCGAATTATTGTAACTGGTAACATAATTGTAAACCCCAAATAATCCCTGGCTGCCAATAGTAATGTTGGTTGCTGAAAAAAGCATGACCTCGTAATAAGGCTTACGCAACAACTTACATTACTGTTACTGTTAATTTGATTCTATGGTACAATCAGTTGTTGCTATTTCGGGGGAACCAACACTCGCCCTACTCATTTCTGAACCCATAATACTCGACTCACGTTATAGTATTGGACCTATGGGAAGAAAACTCGACCCACAGTAGCGCTTGGACCCAGAACAATTGACCCAGATTACTGGGAACTATAGTTGATACAAAACCGTGATAAACTGAGTAACCCAACGATTGGAGTGATAAAGTAAAAAATTTATACAAAAGTAAATTTTATATTACATGATGACGTTATGGGTGAAAGGTGGCCGCCCAATCGTGAAAGTCCCATCTACATACCACAACACCCAGCATTGTGCTCTTTACCCCAGGTTCGTCACATTGTTTTATGGTGGCTGGGCAATATTTATTTGAATGCCGAGCCAAGCACCGTCAGGTTATTACGCTGGAACTCACCCTCTTCTGAATGTATTAATAGCCATCGCTATCCAAAAGTGTGTCTTTGCTAGGCTGAACAAACCGCGCAGGTCCAAGCCATAAGCAACACTAAATTCTTGACTAGTTAGCGGTAGAAGTCCCGTGTCATACGTGAAATGTGAGATGAATATATAAATATACTACATATTAAGTGAACTTATACAGTTTCATGAAACTATACAGTTTCACCTGTGTCACAAGTCCGGTGCTGCCAACATTCACCAGTCCCAATACAGTATAGTCGAGTAGTATAGAGTAATATCAATTATGATCATAGTTAGAAAGCAATTGATTAGAGTGATTACTACATTAAAAATCTCCCCTTATATATATTTCCCATATTTACTTCAAAGTAATCGATGTGTACATACGATGATAATACACAAGTTTGATTTCAATATTTTGTGGTGTGATTGTAGTGATAGAAAGCTTGTACAACGATCACAAAACTTTCGGCTGGCCAGTTACTTTTACATAGGACGGTTACATCAAAGATCGGATGCGCGCGGACGTCCAAGCGGCGGCGTGCTTGAAGCGGGTCGAGTCTTCCGACTGCATGAATCTAGTATTCAGGGTCGAGTTTTCAGCGGTCAAAGTTGAATGGGACGAGTGTTCCGGCATTCCTGTTTAGATTGACTGATATTGATAAGCCATAGCTTTATTGCAAAATACTGTGGAGAGTATATACATATCATATATATGTTAACCTTATAATAGCTGTTCTCTAGTTCGTCAGTCATGCTTTTGGGATCTTTACTACCACCGGTGTCCGTTTTTGTTGATTTCACTTCTGTTTCGTTCATTGACTGTTGAATTTTCTTGTTGTTGGATTTACTAGCACATATATTGTCCTCAGTGGGTGATTTTTTTGATTGACTATCATTTTCTGATTGTCCATCGTCTCTATCTTGTTTATTGCACTCTATAGACTCAGTTTCATTTTTATCTGAGACGGCGTCGTCAACAATTTCATCGGTCGTTGATTCGACAGCAGCCATCTTGTCAGTACACGCAAACAGCTCTTCTGCTTAAACAATTTCCGGTATAAGCAAGCAAAATGTGCGAATATAAAAAATAGCAAAAAATATTGCTTTTAGTTATACACCGTAGCTATTTATACCACGATCTTGAGATGTATATCTCCTACCCTTGTGGTATTCTATTCATATATCGATGTTAAATCCATACTGGGTATTAGAGTTGGCCCGTCTACTGAATGCATATAGGTTAAACGTACGAAATTTAATTTCAGTACTGCACTTCGTCGGGCATATATACGGACTGAAAAATCAAGGGGTGACACATTTTACACACACCTAGTTTTATAGACCACATTGATCAAGAAAAATAGTGGTTTTATATAAAAAGTGTTATCCTTGATCTACTACTATACCTGTAAGACAAGCACAGCTGCACCGTTACATTGCTAAGCTTTTTATTTAATTATTATATGATATCGAATGATTTGCCCATAGTCTGTGTATGAAAATTTTTGTCGCGCTAGTCAATATCCATCGCAACAAAAATAGTACTATCCAATCAATAAATAAGCAGTATTTACAGTCTAACCTCGTTTTCATACTACATGACACGTTATGCACGTGTCGTGGCGTCTGCCGCTGTCACTCGCCAGTGTGACTATCAGCTGTGTCTGACGGGAGTTCAGAACTCTTTAGTCGCTAACACCAACGGAACTGTGTTTAAATCCGGCGACGTTATGAGTATTTATCACTCAATTATTACGCTAGGTTCGATAGGACGACGATTACCACGTAATTAATAACTTAAATAAAATTACTCTTCCAATGATACGTATTTTTTCCAGAAACCGGTAAGGCGTAAGGTTAATTTCTATTGCTATTGCTAACGTTGATTAACTTAGTCCAGTATAGCAACGTATATTATATTAGTTTACACTGTTTAGTTAGTCAGCCTTTTTGTCAGAACATGTAGATATATGTATACTGTGCATAACTAAACCTTTTAAATACGTTTTATAAAAATTATTGAAAATTTAAATCAAAACTCCACATTGGTTTATCATTGCTACTATACTACTATAACTTATTAACGCATGTGTCCAAATTATTATTCGCTTTCTGGTTTTACCCAAGTTTACAGAAGTGTAATTAATACATTGGATCCGGACTTTATTGGAATGTGGACAGTTTCTTTCGTGTGTGTTTATACCAGATGGTTTATTTTTAAGCATATTATAACAAGCTCGCAATGAATAACAAATCAAACTCATATAATACAATGGAACGATAATATTCATTTTATCACTCTGATGAATTAAAACTTACTGTATTAGTTTTTTCATTAGTCTCACATGTTTGTTCTCTGCATAAATTTTATAATGAACACCCCTGTCTTAATTTAATTTCAATAATAGATGGTTCACGGACACATGCAGAGAAGCACACAGAAGAAGTATCTCCCACTGCAGTATTCTGAGGGATACCACCCCAAACTGACCAATATAATTTTAGATTTTTTTCTGTATACCTCTTTACTAGTCATAAGACAAAAGTCACTAATTTTTAGATATCAATGATGTATCATAATGCTACCTTTTAATAGGCTTATAGTGAATTGCCTAATATCTTTATTTAGTAAGTATATCTGTATTTCGATTTGTCTTTGTCTTTGAGTACCAATTTCATATTTAAAGCCACTAGATTAAAGGTGTCCATTTGAAAAGACAAGGCTTATTTATTTGTAATACATTATTGCACCAGGTAGGATCTATCGGTTCTGTTTACTGCATTGAGATGTTTCATTGGAGAATTACAATAGCTTTTTATATTCTATTTAGCCATATATCACGGTATATGAATTCACGTTTTTCTCAATTTATCTGATCTCAGAAAATATTATTCAACTTATACATTGTACTTATCGTTAAAAAAATCTTCACTTCTGACTCATTCATCGTACTGACTTATGGACCATGTATACTGTCAAGTGCCGTTAATCGGAAAAGATCAAACTGTTTTTACAAGTTTTTAACCCTTAGCACTCTATTGTCAATGAATTGTATTGCTAGAGTAATGTGATGTACAGCTACCAGTGTGGTAAGGGTTAATAGAAATTGTGGAATTCTGTTTCAGGAATAAGGAAGTCTGGTGCCACACTATGTGAAACAACAAAAAATATCTTTGCAATAATTACAATTTAAACGTTGACAAGTCGCGAATCCTTAACATTCAAGATGCTTCCATTCAATGAGCCCGTGGATATATCCAAATCAATACTAGTTTGCAATGTTTTTCACTTCCTGCTCTCTGCAGCCAAAGCGAGCATGTACCCATTCCTGACATTGTATCTGCGTCAGCTAGGATTTACTGCGATCCAGACCGGGATTATAATGGGTGCTAAAACCCTCGTGGCCTTTGTGATGGCACCAATCTGGTCGCGTTGCGCAGTGAAGGGCGTCAAGCGACGAGCGACTTTAATATTTTCTTTACTGATGTTAAGCGCTATGTATCTTACAATAACTGTCATACCCACTAAATTTGGCAATTTTGATTCTTGTTTGGTATTACGAAACAATGACACTACCCCAGCGACGAGTTCTTCGACCAATGTAAAATTGCTTTCTTCTACGAGTGAACGTACACCGATACACACAACGGAAATCGCAGAAACAACCGACAATCATTATTTTAGTAGTAACGATGTTAGTACATGGGCTATATCGACTGAACCAAGTCTTACTCAAACCATCACTCACACTGTTACTCCAACTGACTACTATAGCATAACGACACCGGCGAATGTTAATACATCAAATACAACTACATCAACGGTGTCGCTTTCCCTTCCAGCTGTGTTTATCACAGAATTACAACAGGTCGCAGCTGAAAATGGCGTATCATTATCTGATCTATCTCTAGTCGCCGTGGAAGACTTTAAAAACATGATTAATAACACCACTAATAATACAACGGATAAATATCTGACATTTTTAAAAAACTGCACGGACGACGACCTACGTTTGATTCTCGATGCCTTAAAAATCGCCGTGGAGCATCGAGACGGTGAAGAGAGCAATGGGAGGCACGCGAGAAGTGTCCGCAGAAGCGCAATCAATAAAACGTGGGAAGTTGTGAAAAGTCAAGTGAGGCACGCAGCTGAATCCTTGAAGGATCTCAGCCATCAATTGTTTTTCGTGATTTTTGGAGTGTTACTAATCGGCGAGATGTTCGCGTCGCCCGTTGAAAAGATTGCCGATGATGCGTGGTACGATTTCCTCGACGAAATCGATTATTTGGACAACTATGGCAAGCAGCGCTTGTGGTCAGCCGTAGCTTACGTATTGTTTCCGATTTTATCGGCAGTTCTTGTGGACAACACCCGTTGTTCGCTAGGGTTTAATGTCAATCATATGGCCATACATTTCTATATGTTCTCCGGCCTACTTGGCCTTACTTTGATCGTGGCGCTGTTTTACCCGATGCCGAGCTCGAATAGACGAAAATACGTCAGCAAGTTGCTCCACGGTTGTAGTATTCTCTTCTGTAAATGTCGTAACGTCACATACGTCTTGTGCCTGTTAGTCATGGGTCTGTGTTTCTCGACGTCGAATTACCTCTTCTGGGTGGTCGCTGATCTCGGCGGGCAAGAATTACCGATGGGATCAGCGGTCGCCGTGGCGGCGTTCTCCGAGTTACCGATGCTTCTCTTGAGCGAATCTCTCGTGAAGAAATTCTCTAATGCCGGTATGGTTGGCGTCGCGATTTTCGCATTATCCGTACGTCTGCTGTACTACTCATTTCTGTGGACCAGCTGGGCAGTGGTCCCGATCGAACTCCTCTACGCTCTCTCCCACACTTGTATGTGGTGGGCGGTGCTGAGTAACCCGGATTTCTCGTTCAGTAACGCCGTCGAACGGAGCGTGCGTTCAATTTTATCGTCCGTTTACTTCGGGATCGGGTACGGTTTCGGTAGCCTGGCGTCGGGCGTGGTTTACGATTTCTTCGGTTATCGTACGCTGTACCGGGGCGCTGCTGTGTTAGCCGTAGCCTGGACCGTCATCTTCGTCATTCTGCAGAAAATCCTGCCGAAAGACACGAAGATAAAGTACAAGAAGCTCCTGCAAGGAGACGATGACGACGACGAATTGAGTGATGAAAGCACGCGGAATATGGAGCACGATTGGTTGGAACAGGCTCTCAGGGACAGATAACTCATTAATGCTCTTGCTTTGTCACATTCCAAACAATGAATTTATTTATTTACTATGTTCTCTCCTTGTTTTGTAGGATTTCTTAATTATGCGTTTTGGCACGTAATACCAGACCAAAATAGGTCTTAAATCTGTTGTCTTATGTTCTAACATAATTTTATTATCAATTTTTTTCATTTACATTTACGATTGTACTTTTGTTTTTTACAATTAAGCCAGTGGACTAATACACATTATATCTGCTTTAACAGACATTCCTTTTAAACTATAAAACTAATAATGCAGAATTGATTTAATTAGGTCATGGGTTGTACCAGGCTACTAGGATGCATTTAGCTTATTTAATTAGGTCATGGGTTGTATTAGGCTTATGGGATGCTTTTGCTTTTAGCTTATTTAATTAGGTCATGGGTTGTATTAGGCTTATGGGATGCATTTGCATTTAGCTTATTTAATTAGGTCATGGATTGTATTAGGCTTATGGGATGCATTTAGCTTATTTAATTAGGTCATGTGCCACACTTAGCCCGTAGGCCGCGTTTAGTATGATTTATCAGTTCGTGGGCCACAGTCCCTCCATGCTAGTCTTCCTGTAATCTCACAGACTGATAAATCTTTATATTATAAAGATCCGGTTGACATTGACACTGTTATATACTCTGTATCGATGAATTTGATCAATTGAGCATACAGACTGATGATGATGTCGCTACGACTGTCAGTGACGTGTTCAGCACGCGGCCAATGTATCAGTTACATGTGACTACCGCATTCATCAAATCCGCTACTTTTGTGCTGCCTCGAATAATAATTGTTACAAATTTGTGTTTGTTTTACTGGAACTTGACAGTCACTGGCGCATGATCAATGTTCAGTCATTCTGCTCAGTTTAAACCATGAATCCGTCGATAAAAGCTGGCAGCCTGCCGTATGGAATATATTGATGAAATTTGTAGCCATAAATTTTATCCTCATAAAAACTTAGTCACATTTTTGATGTTTTGAGAATTATATGCGTTCCGGTGAAGTATTAGGATGACTTACAACAGAGTGGAAAGATTCTAGCCTATAACTGAAAGTTTACGGGTTAAAAACTGCCCATTGGTTGGATTTTGTGATCATCCTCACGTCATTGAACCCTGTTTGTTGGAGTAGTCCCATCTCAAATGAGTAGAAGTTTGATATAATCCTTTACGGTTGACAAGCGAGTGTCTAAGGTATTGTATATATGCTGAATAGCTATTGGAACCATTCATTATAAGGTGCGTCTGAGAGCTCTAAGTGTTTCACTTTATCTTCACCTTCACGCAGATTTTCCATGAAAAAGAAGACGTGTGCAAGCACTTCAGGGACAAATGAAATGTATGTAAGGGTGGAATTCTGAATTAACATGTATATTGGTTGAAATATCCTGAAACATGTAATGAACATAAGAGGAATGCATGTCTATTCACTTTCTATGCATTTATGTAAATTTATACGTAATCATTAATGACTTTTATATGTATGTACATGGATTGATGTATTTTCTAAAGGATACTGCCTGGACATATGTGATTGTAGCGATAATTTGAATTTTCCTCCTGTCCAATGAAAACAGGCCACAAATGATGGCATATGCAGAAAAATTGTTGAAATATCGGTTATTAACTGTATACTTCTAACTTCTTCCAAGCCCACTTTGATGAAATCATTCCACGATTACACTTTTTGCAAACTGATTTGTGTGTAATCCGCCATGTTGTTTATTTAATATCTCATATGCATAAATGTCAGTGCCTTAATATATATTTAAATATACCGTGTACAGAAATGCCTGATGTAAGATTGCTAAGATAAATCTTTCAAAATTATTTTGTACAGACCTCCAGTATTTTGAGTTGTGATCAGATAGATAAAAAAATTCTAAAGATACATAGAGATGAAATTTTACAACTAAAACTATTTTCATGTCAGAAATCTGTACAGTGGTATTCGTGTTACTTTGCATAATTTAACTTTTTATCAGGGTTTTTTCAGTTTATATCAAGTTGTTAATGTTTGATTGTAAAATTAGTAAATAATAGTTTACTTATTTTGATATTTTTTCTGCGGACTGCTTCGAGTGATGTACAAGGAACCATGTCCTGGTGTACAGCGAAGTAACAGATCCTACGTCCTGTGTGTTTATCTCATATCTTTGATAATCCTGTACGTTACAAAGAAAATTATGCATTTTTGTCAAGAAAGACAAGACAAGAATTTACCCATGGTACACCAGTATACAAGATAATGCCTGTGGTACACCAGTGTACAGCATGATTATTAAAGTCCCAATGTTAATATATACCTAAAATGCATTTAAGTTTGTAAATTACCAATCGGCTCATTCGGACTTTATGGATTCGAACCACCAGCGAAAACTCTTTTCTTTTTTATTTCTGCTTATTTCACCTCTACTGTTTGCAGTAAATATGCCCTTAACATTTAATACCATCTATTCTACTGCTGTCAACTCGATGCTCATTCAAATAAAGTACACCAAACTTCCACTCGCCAGATCTTTATAAGTGTGCATTTTTCTCGAATTGAATAAATATTAGATACCGTATATACCGGTGTATAAGTCAGCTGAGTAATAAAGGTAAAAAAATACCATTTTTATACTCATTTTTATAACCGATATCGTGAAATGAGCAGAGAATTTAGTGGTGTGAACAGTAAACCCTGATTGTGACACCAACAGAGTAAGGGCATACATTAATCGATCATGAATCATGACTCACCCGCATGTGCTAAATGCTATTTTTAATTAACAAACAAGGGAGAGTATTCGAGTGACGGCGCAGATATTGCCAATGTAGTAATAGAGCCTGTGTGTTTTTACTATGCCATTCCTCAATGTCACTTATGCAATTCCCCCATGTCGTTTATGCAATTCATATGCAAATTTTAAAAATCCTTCCAGAATCAGGTGTAATATTTCATAAAAATTCCTGAATGCAGATGGTGACACGGACAAATACTAAACAGAATCAATTATTTATATCTTCAAATTTCATAGTTTGTTATGAACAGAAAAACAAACTTCGGCTGAAATAATCGCGATCATGGTGGAAGCAACAAACTGACAATTTTTTGCATCTCTACGGGTTATTTGAACTATTTTCTATAGATTTCTAATTTCTTTGATAATGGCAACCAGTGGTGAGTCCGTTTCTCACAATCCAACATTCAAAAAAGTATTTTATTACTGGTGGGTAGAAAGCACGGATGCTGTTTTAGATAAGACCTTCAGAAAAAAAATTGTTCTGAATTTTTTTCACTGCGCCACTCATTGATATGTAAAAATTCTTACTGCAGTAACAATACGCTGCAATAATAATAATATTATTATTATATATGGCTTGCATTTAAGATAATCTATAGATACTATATATAATGTTAATGGCCACGTATCCTGAATACGGGATTTTTGTTAAAGTTACAGTGAATGTTGTGTATAGCTCATTGATTTTATCATACCATGTACAGGGGGTGCTTTTATTCACAGCATGCCTCAGGCAACATCTGCTACAGAATAATTCCTAGTGTAAACTAATGATTTACGTCTAGTCCATTTGTGGCCTCGCGTTTACAATAGAAGTATAGCCCATGTGGCATTGGTAACATTTTGATTTACTAGGTTGTACTCAGTTAATGTATAGACCAAACTGATAGATGTTGATACATACATGCTGATTATTCCCTGTTCTATAATCGCTGACATAGATTAGACTTACTATTCAGTTAATATGCACGCTATCTCTCACATTTATTACTACTTAGTACAAAATTAACCCATTAACCCCTGCAGAGCGATGCATAGACAAATATATTTGCAGTCCGTCGGGCAGGCACGACTGGTCAAAGCTTGTAGCAAATGATCCACAAGGTAGACGTCCGCCGTCCTGTGTATTTAGGCAGAAACACTAGTTTACCCTTACGTAGATAGACACTAATGAAATATACCGGCTAGTGGAAGGTTCAAGTTAAATAAGTCAAAATCTCGTAAGCAAGCTCATTGGCCAACTCAATTCACAATAACTGCTCTACAATAAAACATTTAAAGTATGGTAAATGCAGGGAAATTACGTACCCAATATGCCATCTATGAATATTCAATAATATAGATACGAGGCCAGAAATTTAAGGAACAGTGATTATCTTCAGCCAACACACATCTGGCTAAAAAGTTTATAGCTATTTCAACGCTTTCGTCTTTGTGTTGGCCAAATCTAATGTTGGTTTACACAGGGCTTTGAATGAATACGATTTAAGTGAAAAATATCTTGAACAATTAATGAGTCGTCATTTTAGGCAGTCAGGGAGTCCTTTGGTACCCAAAAAACCATTATCTAACCAACTCAGTCAAATGTCCCAAAATTCAACTAATATTTTAGTTATAATTTATATAATTTACTTTGGTTTAGTTTTTAATGTGACACCAACAACATTTTCAATACAAAGTACCACAGAACAGTGCATTAAATAAGAAAATATATATTTATCAAAAATACACAATAAATATATGTAATTCTAATAAGTATTATATAAAACAGGACACCGAACCTGAATATTAAAAAATGTTAAATGCAATAGATATACTTCTTTTGATTAAGATGAAATGAAATAGAATTTTTTTGATTGAAGTGTACTTATTAGCTGTCAACCACACTTCACATGAAACACTAGCCTAATGGTTTAAGACTATAATTCTATTTCTAAGAAATAGATAACAATGTTGAATAATATGGTGGAAAGTAGAAAAAATATCGAAAAGGAAATCATGTCATATGTAAGCAAGATAACCTACATCTAAATGACAGAACAAGTGGGGGTAGCCGTGTTAGTCTATGTACGTAAAGAACAAGGAAAGGACTGTAGCACCTTAGAGACTAACAAAAGTTTATTGAAACACGAGCTTTCGCAGACACAAGGAATGCTTCATCAGGTGAATGAGTGGGAATA
>WURV02043899.1:10685-22241 GCA_011762755.2 Epimenia babai | reverse complement strand
TAATGTACCTCATGTCTGTATAACATTGCATGTACCATTGACTATCCTTTGGCAGTAATGTACCTCATGTCTGTATAGCATTGCATGTACCATTGACTATCCTTTGGCAGCAATGTACCTCATGTCTGTATAACGTTGCATGTACCATTGACTATCTTCTGGAAGTAATGTACCTCATGTCTGTATAACATTGCATGTACCATTGACTATCCTTTGGCAGTAATGTACCTCATGTCTGTATAACATTGCATGTACCATTGACTATCATTTGGCAGTAATGTATCTAGTATCTGTGTAACGTATCATATACCACGATGTTCTACCACTGATACCATTTCGCTGCACGCTGTGTTGCAGGAGTGCTGTTGAACTGCGGTGTTCTGTACGTAGTTGGAGGAGATGACGGCTCGTCTAACCTCGGCTCTGTCGAGTCGTATGACCCTAAAACCAATACATGGACTCTGATGCAGTGTAACATGACCACGGGCCGCAGTTACATGGGTGTGGCCATCATAGACAAGCCAGTTTGATGGATGGCGTCTGAAACAGTATTGCATGACTACAGGGCGCGGTGACACAGCTTTGGTCACCACAGACTAACAAGACGGATGTACGGACTCTGATGGTTGTGTGATCGTATGGTAATACCATCTGAATGAAAGCCAAAAGGTACAGATTCTAGATCCAACGCACAGCAATGGTAGTAATTGCCGGGATGAAATGATCATCCATTTAATTCCATATGGTGAAAACTACCTTTGGGTATTCCCCTAAAAATACCCATACATTTTCTATTATCTGTTCTGTGGAAGAACCTGAGTAAGAATTCGTATACAATCTAGACACTAACACTAGACATTCCTGTATCGTTTGGAGAAATATCTACTTACAGGGTGGACCACAATGAACTTTTTAATAGTTCTGTATAAACAAAAATGGTGTATACGGGACTGCTTAATGTGACCATTTAATGTAAACTTTGTGATGGTTAGTGTAATATGATTCCTAATATAAAATACCTCATGTTATTAAATAATTTGCTGAAGGGGGAATATGGCTATTTCTTAAATGTTGCATTGGAGTCACGTATGTGGAGCTAATATATGTATGTAGCTAACAGCATTAGCCATATCGCCAAGTACCACAAGGTAAGGTTACTCCGTATTGACACACACACACACACACAAAGGAAATGATTAATGCAGGTTTTCATAGACATTTTACATCATGCTTGATGCAGTATACTCGTTTCTTGGGTATATCGTCTCATTTCTTACCTTACTTCATTAATAAGGACCTACCTTTTCTGTTTCAGATGTATTTTAACTCTAATGTGAGTTTATCGTTAGTTTTATTTAGTGGTCTTCAAGCCAGTATTCATTACTGTGATAGTTTGAATCACGCGATTGTTTCATGCACGTTGGGGAGTAATGTCCTTCTTAGGCGTCGTCTCATTTTTGTTTCGCATCGCCCGGTGTTCTCTGATCTGTACAAGCTGATCTGTACAAGCTATATATACACTACGCCGTTTGTATAAATGCATCTGAAGAGCACCACGGTGTAGGCCGACATGACACTTACTGTTATTTATTAAAGCTGGTGTACATTGTACGCACTGTTACCTCGAGTTTATTTCTTTATATCAGAGATACTGATGTTATTTCATTCTTAATTTCCGCGCGATTAGTTAAGAACGAATGAAGATGGATATTTTTAACCGTGCGCGATCGATTCACGATTCACGCTGCCAAGAAGGCTTACTGGTAGGATATAGGTCTGACAGAAAGTGACGGGTGGGGATTAACGTGATTTAATCAATGCAGAATGGCTGAACTGCTGAATGGTTATGCTTGGTAGTTTACCCGTTTCTCATGATAGCTCATTATACAGTCGACAAAAATCAATCTAGTGTTGCTAGGATTTTATACCAATGTCGAACGGCGCTGTTGTTCATGTGTTGATAGATACTACTGTTAAAATGTCACGGTTGTATCGCCGTCGACAAAATATTGATCGACCCTTCCAGTCTCATACAAAAAACGCCAATAACACGGCTTTACAAGACACTGACTTAATTTTATTGAAGAAACGGACGTACACGTGACAGCAAGCATAAAATAACACGAAGTAAAATTAAAATAAATTAGCGATTGACCAGAATAGTTGGACAATATAGAGAATAAAAATCCGTGTTCTAAGAAAGATTAACAAAAATGTACAACCTGAAAACCGGCGCACAACTAGAGTAGACACTTCGAATTATCTGCTATCACATGATCCAAATCACGTTCGATGTAGCTTAATGCATGCGCCATATTGACCATCACCGCACGACTATGAGCTAGACACGGCAGGTAGCCCGAACAGCAAGTGCCATAAAATTTGACATTTAATTTCAAATTGTTTAACCAATATTGGCTGATTAAATAAATGTAACGCTAATATCCAGTAATTTCGTTCTATTCGTGTATTTGTGCTGGAATGTTTCTACAACCCGATAGGGCATTTGGCTGGATTCAATTTCCATCGCAGGCGCGAAGAGAAAACTGCAATGAAACGTCACTCACCAGGATATCGATACAGATTGTCTCCCTTTACGAAACTCGAAAATGTCTTAAGATTTTTGTAGTGTAATTTCGTCTATGTCACTGGCTTATAAAATTTAGACACAATATGGTGGAATGGACCGAGATTAACGTGGAATGGTAGCAGAAAAGAACGTACCAGTTACCTGCCCATAACTCGATGCGGTTTCACAATTCAGTGATTGACACAGTATACTCACTACACTGGTAAGCAATTACTAAGATATTAATATATTATTTGGTTACTTGACTATACGTTATGTGCCACCCTAGTTTTGTTATAAATGTATGTGTTAATAACATAATAAATAAAGCACGTCACCAGCTTCTAATAATTTTTTCTGGTTGTACCAATGGTGAATTTGTGACGGCTGATGCTTGACTTGACAATTCCTCCTTAAACAACCGTCACTTGATTTATAAAATATCTCATCGCGTTATAATATAGATCCCACCAATCAACTTCAATACGCCGAAAGATAAAAGTAGAAACATGATTGCGTTAACGCCGGCGAATCAGATTATGCATAAATGTGTATGTAAAATATAAAGAAGTCATCGCATACAAAACAATGGAGAATATAAAATCATCCACTAGATCGGACTAGAGTCACGAGAGATTTCAGGTGTGTGTACAGCACAATCATGTAATAAAATTACGGGGTAAAATGTAAATATATCACGAGCGTGCCATGATTCTACAACAAATGCAGGTAAATCTTTACACCTGTACACTATACTTGATCAAAAAAAATTTGGTTATGCAATTGATTCACACCTTCGATGAATTCAAACCTCTGACGCATTCAAAGCGACTATTTATTCACTTCCTCTACGCATTCATACCTACTTTCCCACTGTGTCAGTTGTCGGGTGGGTTCAACAGTGACAGGTTTAGCTGTTATTTTATTTATGTAGAAGATAATCAAACCATACCGGCGATATCACGACGAAGCCGATGTATAAGCTATTATGCTTTTCTTATCAGTAAAATGATAAATAAAATATAACTTCTATTAACTGTAGTTCAACACGCAGACCAGCTAAAACAATAAATTGCAATATGCATCTTCCGAAATCTGATTGAATGCTGTGTTTTTTTTTTTAAATATATGAATAGTATTTGGAGGAACATTTGACTCAGGCTGTATATCTATGTAAATTGATTTTTATGTAATAAATGTCATCACTGGACTTGAGGGAGGCATGCAAAACAATTAATTTGTGCATGGTCAGCACATCTGAAAGAAATGTGTTGTGGTTTCATCAGACTTGGTGTTGACTAAAGATATAGTTGGTTTCATTATTCCATCAGAACTGAGTAAAAATTGAAGAATTTCTATAGTAATCGGAGGACACTCTTTAAGTGGTATCATTTGATGTAATGAAGGTATATGTAATCAAATTTTGTAATAAAAGATGCCTGTAATTTGCGGCTTTTTAGATATAGCAAATAGCTCAAGTCTAGTGCAAGAACAACGGTAATATTGAGAATGGCGATAGATATACATAACGACGAAAATGCGCGAGACATAAACAATACTAGAGCACAGCGTGGTTGGTGCAAAAACAACAAACCGTAACAACGTTGGAGTAAACTTAAACGGGTGCTTCACAAAACGTCACGATAGTGAGATGGCGTATTATGTCTATACAAGGCAGGGGCGATAACTCAATGGTCGAAAGATTTGACCAATTACGGTTATTGTCCGTATTATGAGACGTGTACAGTAATTCAACAGCGAAAAGACACATCGCCTGTTTGGTGGGGTTTTATAATTGTGAAATATTAAATAGTGAAAAATGAGCGATGGTAAATTAGCATAACTTAAAAATGTTTTTGTTCTCATAAATTATCGATAAAGATAATTAAATTATAAGTAAAGCTGAGCATAATAATAAAATTAATAGATTATATCCATTATTCTTCTAGGAAACGATTCGACTACCTACGGTTTCAGAATGTCATTCACGTGTCTACAATCCAGGTGTAAAAAAAGCACTCATTAATAAAGCGCACCTGGGTAATGGATATATGGGAAAATTGTTAATACAATCAGTACAACTAACAAGCAATTTACCAGTATGACATTCATTTGATACGAAAGCGAAGGTAACAAATACCGATGGGCATCTGTATTTGTGAGGCATCGCGTAACTCTGAGTTGGATGACATTGTGTGAGAACAGTTACCTACACATTAACTGTGTTATCACGACAAAAAGTGCGTTAAAAGGTGAAAACCCCTTAAACGTTTAGAAAAACTTTCGTTGAACTATAATAACTATAAATAGAAAGCTGAATAAGTCATACAAATACACTGTTCATTGGTGTGTATGTGTATATATCATATGTAAGACTGACATTTCAGTACCTACATTCAGACCTGCATAATATATTAACATGTAAGTAAGATACTACTGAGATACCGTGTTTCATTCGGTCGGTGTGGGATTAGCAAGTTTGGAGCATAATTAAATATGTAAGAAACAGAAGCATGGAATACGAGGTCGGCTGCAGCGAAAAGTAGAAGCAACATCATTCTACAGACATTGAGTGGATTTAATGAAAGGTAGTGATGCCAGGGGGTTGCGCGAGGGGTGCCCCCATCATGGTTCGACCCAAATAACCTCGTGACTTTTCTCCTGCTCTCTGAAGTCGCACTGGATGTCACGCGATGCGCCGTTGATGACGGTGATGCCGGCGTCTGACGTTTTTACGAGGTACCGCCCGAATACTCCGCTGCCAGCGATCGCGTGGAACGGGCTGTCGTACACCCACGTGTCACTCAACCACACCGATTCGCCTGTTGTCACGGTGATGTCACAGTTAAAGAAATCTCTCACATTTAAAATACGTATAACGGACCTTAGAGCAGCTTATGCAGCTTGCCAAATAACGGTTTACAACGAGAAAACGCTAATTTCCTGATATATAAATAATATATGAAGTGTCCTTCATCCCTACTATCTTTGTCCTATCAATATTTTTCTGCGAGCCATAGTTGTTAATACGCACTCTTAAATGAATATGGTGTGAGAATAATTAACTTAGTTGAGTTTTTTATGCATAGAGAAAAACTTACTTGGGAAAATACAAAGTGACATTTAGACAGCATGTATCATGTCCAGTCATGGTACTGTTGTGAGCTTACATGTTACATAGGCTTCACAAATTGTGGCATAAAAGTATGTCTAGTAATGACTCATGCATATTAACACTAATATATGTCATATATAGTAAATTTATATAACCTGTGAAAAATTGTATAGTGTGGGGCTTAACTTTTTGCTCTAAGTATATGTAGTGTATGTATATACAGTACTGTGCAAGAGCCTTGGGTCACCCACTAAATTTCAATTATTTTTGTCATTTTTATATTAAGGGGCAATTATTTGGTATTATGTTATCTGCAGAGACTGCATTTCTATTTATGACAAAGCAGGCATGTTATTACAAATTATATATGAAATTGCAATCAAAATGTAAATTGTGACATATTTCACTCAAATGGTCAAGTAAGTTGCACATGTTAGTTTTGCCAGATGTAGACTCTATTCCATATGGTCCTTATTAGTTGACTATAGGAAGCCCACAGCAGGTCTATTGCATGGCGTTGGTTGCTGAAATACACGTCGAATTTTTTCAAGAACAGCCATAAAACATGACTTTCATTTCTTCTAATAACAGTCACATGTTTGCAAAGCTATGGATATTTGGAGAAACTTGCCGCAAGAATATCTCCAAAAACTGTTCGCAAGCATTCCCCACAGCTGCTGTTGTGAAGGCCAAGGGCGGTCATATAAAATATTGAGATTTTGTGACAGTTTGTAGTGTTTGATGCGATTGTTGATGCAGATTTTTGTTGTGATTTTGTGATTATTAATACATTGAAATAATGCTCCATGAATGCTATCTCAAGTGATTATTTTGACAAATATGACATATTGTGTTGGTGGCTCAAGACTTTTGCACAGTACAATATCTTATATGGCATATATACACACACACACACACACATATATATATATATATATATATATACATATATATATATATATAAAACAAGACACAAAAGCAAAAGGCAGTTCATACCTTTGAGGGTGTCGACCGTGCCACTATTGAGGTTGATGAAGTAAACCTCATCCTTCATGTGCGAGTTAAGGAAGGCATTGTAACCGTGGCGATCGGCCGCCTGCTGGAATGCCACGTCGCTGATGACAGCCGCAGTCTTCACCACAAAACTGAACGTTACTTTGCCTGTTGTTAGCATAAAAATCAGCTAAAAACACTAGTGAATTAGTGGGAAAACAATCCAAAATTTTATGGCATACAGCATAACCTATCTCTCTCTCCGTTTCGTTGGACCTTACAAAAGAGATACATGTAATTAAAACACTTATAACCATCACCGGAATTACAAGGGTTAATATCAAAGTATTACATGTCCTTAAGACAATTATAATGATCACTGGTATTCCAAGGGTTAATATCAAAGTATTACATTACATATGCTAAAGACAATTATAATGATCACTGGTATTACAAGGTAGGAGATAAAGGGCAACAACACCTTTTATATAGACTAACTGGTTTATTGATCACAAGCTTTCGCATAAACACTATCACCTGATGAAGCATAGTGTTTATGCGAAAGCTTGTGATCAATAAACCAGTTGGTCTATATAAAGTGTTGCCCTTTATCTCGTAAGTTATTAACAATTAGACTAACGCGGCTACCTATATACCTGGAATTACGAGGGTTAACATACTATTTGTTGCTCGCCGTCAGTGACATACCTTGGTCAGAGATGCTGTAGACATTAGTGTCTCCCGTATCGCCATCTACGACGATCATTGTGCGAGAGTCAGGCGCCACGTACGGCTTGCCCCTCACATCGAGGGTCGTGATGACCCGGTCAGACAAGTAATCCAGTTCTAGGATGAAATATTTGATGTCGAGGATTCCGTCAGCCTCGCATGCGACCATCACCTTACCCCCTGAGGAACGCAGTAACGTAGCAAGATGTATCATTATTGTTGTGAACAACTGCGACTATTTGTCTATTCCTTACACATTACTGACCTGGGAATTGAAATGTTCCAGGCCAGGAAATATCGAGTGGCGAGTCATTTTTCACCAAATGCTCCTCGAGTACAACTGCCTTCAGAATATGACTACGCTGATTCACGTGTGTCTAAGGTATTGTAAATGCCTGAACAGTGGCAAACACATTTATTGTGAGCTGAATCTGATCATACAAGATTGCAATTTACCAGTGGTAGGATGAAAGTGGCCAATGGCAGAATGTGTATAATGGATTGGTAGTTCGTGGTGATGGTTAGTGGTTAGTAGTAGTAAGAGAAGCTGATGGTTTGTGGAGGTGATGGTTCATGGAGATAATTGATAGTGGAGGATGTGGTTAGTGGCAGTGGTTAATAGTGGTGAAAGTGATTGTTAGTGGAGGTGGTGGTTAGTGGAGTGAGTTAGTGGCAGTGGTCAATAGTGGTGAAAGTGATCGTTAGTGGAGGTGGTGGTTAGTGGAGGTAATGGTTGGTGAAGGATGTTGTTAGTGGAGGTGAGTTAGTGGCAGTGGTCAATAGTGGTGCAATTTATGGTTATTGGAGGTGGTGGTTATTAGACGTAGTTTTTTTGGAGATAGTGGTTGGTGGAAATTGCAGCTAGGAAAGGTGTTTAGAGGAATGTGTGGTTGATTGATGTTACGGTTGGTTGAGATGGTGATTACTAAAGGTTGTGGTTAGTAGGAGTGGTCGTTAGTGGAGGTGATGGTAGGTGAAAATGGCAGTAAGTAGAAGTTGTTATTGGTATAAATGACAGTGAAAGGGATGGTTAGGGGAGCTGGTGGTTAGTGGAAATAACAGTTGGTCAATGTGTTAATTATTGCGGGGTGGTTGCTCTAGAATTTTTTAAATAAAGCCATACACGAGTGTGTACATCAGCCACCATTATCTCTTTATAATGCTAGGCCTAGATTATAGCATTCCAAATATTACTAAACATGTCTGCCCATAATCATTATACTAGAGGGAGCACAGTGAGGAGTCTGGGCAAACAGTTGATTATGGGCCTTCTGCCCTGACATATGCCCTCTCTCTGAATAAATAGCCCCAAATAAATGAGAACCTAAATCTGTAACGACAAGATATGATGAATTGCATGCCCGATGAGATGATGTAGCTGACATTTTTGGGAGTTGGACGGCATCATTAGCATTGTAAACATAACCACAGTGCCACGACAATAGGACAAAAGGATAAACAGGACATCGGAACAACGCAGGAAACTCTCATAAAACGGTCCTTTATGCTAGATGAATGCTGGATATATCTCTTGCGTAATGTCTAAAACTGTCAATTGACATCAATGTAGCAATCATAAAAAGCAAACGAAACTTTCTTTCGCTAAGTTTGAGTAGCGTAATGGAATGATTGACATTGAGGTAAGATGTGTGATGTAGTTGCGTCTGACAAGTCGCTCAAACGATGTAGATTCTGGGGTGATCGCAGCCGCAGAGAGATGAGTGAGTCAGAGGAATCCGTCAGCCGCAATCAGACTTTATCGGGTCCGCACGTCAATCCAGTGAACATGTGTAATGCATGAAGAACAGCTCATCAATGGATCATGCCCCCATGGCCACTATTGATTGCTGATAAACATTCACAACCCGTGGTAGTATGATATCCCGATAATGTCGCAGCCATTGCGACTACCTTTCGTAGAGATACACTACACTTAAACACTATTGATACATATGCTGATCGCGAATCCTGGTATTTTCAATAAACCTCCATTATGAGTTACTCGCTCTTGATGTGTGTTTCTAACCTTGATAAACCAATAAATTGCGAGGACTCGTGGCATTCAGCAATGCATAACGTGCAGTATCTCTGGTCATTGTGACCTATGATTTCCCAGTGTGTCACTAAAATCAACACTAAGGATTTTCAGCTAAATAGATAATTAGATATACGGACGGACAATGGACGGATGATGAACAAGGTTGGATCAGCGATGTACTTGAATGATGGTTTCTCACAACAATCAAAAAACTCTCCACCTCTTGCTCGAACAAGTGGGGGTAGCCGTGTTTTTCTTGTCATGTAAACTTCTGTTAGTCTCATAAGGTGCTCCAGTCTTTTTCATGTTCTTCACGTCTTGCTTGTGATTGTTGTAACTTGCCCGAAGCAAGTTCCTCTATACAGCTTTAATTGTTGAAACTTTGTTGTAATTATGTGATTGTTGTAACTTGCCCGAAGCAAGTTCCCCTCTACAGCTTTAATGGTTGAAACTTTGTTGTAGCCGTGTCAGTCAGTAAAAATAAAGGTGTTACCACTTCTTTTGATGTTGACACAGCTTCAATAGATCATTGTTTAATATCCGTTCGTAGTATGACCATATCACGGTATGTGATTCGGGCACCAAGTGTCCATGTCATTGTACACTTACCGAGAGGTACGAACGCGATGTGTAGAGGCAGACACTCGTACTGTGACAAGTCCACGGACTTGATGTACTTCATCTCCTCCGTGTCGAGCTTGTACATTCCTCTCTGACGACTATGCGTCACGTAGCCATGATGGAACACCTGACCGAAGTCGTTACTCGGAGCCAGGTATAAGTTCTTCACCTGAAAAGTCACATGGGTAAAACTCTCGCACAGACGCTCTGTGTCATATATTTAGAATGGCAGCCTCTCGCCAAGGGAATGTAGACCCGTCCGTGCTTTTAACATTTTTAGGGTAAAACAAGAATATCATCAAAATGACAATGTTTAATGGGAGATTGCCATAGCGATTTGTGAATAACTGCGTGGAAATATCTGAACCAGCGACTCATGAATGACCCATCCAGTGCTCTACCAATTGCAAGAAGAATTTGTTGTTTTGGTGTATTTAAAGGTAAAAAAGGTAAAGGTGAGGTTATGGTGCATCTTTATAATTAAATGTCAGACGCACGTACAACATTGCCCTTTTACATCCCAAAGATATTTTTATAATAAAGCGTGCCATTACAAATCTTTCTCAATATTCAAGCACGAAAATCTTGCTCATTTCCTATTGTGGAAGGCGCAGGAAAAATCCCAACTTTCTCTGCAGATATCACAATCTCTCCAATTAAACTGATCAAAACAAGATTGCCTAATTTAAAAAACACTTCCAAGACACTTTAACCCTCACCACTGTATTTTCACATAATTGTCTTGCTACAGTAATGTGATGTACGGATGTAAGCGTGATAAGGGGTTAAATAAAACTATTTGATCTAAATAGTGGATAATGGACATTCTATATAATGACCCATACTGAACATGTCTTATACTTCACGCACAAAATGGGTGTAAGTGCACCATTTCCCGCATAAAACAAATGCACTAAATGATATTAGTGCATTCCTCGAAAGCCGCACCATTTTTACACAAGATACACAAAATATTTAATGGATGACCACAGACACTAACCAAGTCAAACTTGTTGCCAATTGGTTGTGTGTGGATCACGCGGTGTCTCTCATCCTTGCTTGCGTCTCTCACGACGACCACCGTCTTGGAACCAGAGTCTTTGTCGCCATTCCAGCATAGGATCCACACTTGATCCAGGTGTTCCAGGTAGTGAACGGCGACAGGGGCTTTATCGGTCTCAATAGCCTGTACCGTGCACAGATAACACGTACAGAAGACATATACGACACATCCGTAGTAGAAAAAACACCAGACCCATATAACAGACACACAATATACGAGACCCATATAACAGATATATAAGACCCATAAAAGAAATGTATAACACAACACTAATACAACAGACATACAACACAAAACTCGTACAACAGATATACAAGACATGAGCCATATAACTGATTTGCAATGCAAGACCCATATAACTGATTTGCAATGCAAGACCCATATAACTGATTTGCAATGCAAGACCCATATAACTGATTTGCAATGCA
>WURV02043899.1:0-10585 GCA_011762755.2 Epimenia babai | reverse complement strand
AGACCAATATAACTGATTTGCAATGCAAGACCAATATAACTGATATACCACACAAGACTCATACTGATACAACACAATAACCATGTTACAGACATACAACGCAAAATCGTATAACCGCAAAATGCCATGCATTTCTTTTCGTCTAATCAAAATGATACCATAACATTTTTCTTTATCTCCCGTAATTTTTAACCTTTTCCCATGTCTTTAGCAATTCTATTCTCTCCTGTTCTTATGTTTTTAATAACATTCACAGGTACAATTTTCTTTCACGATGAAAACGAATTATTTGCTTTGGCAGTATTCCTTTTTGTATTAACTGTTCGTAAGCACCACTAATGATTAGTTATGGTAGTAACTGATCATTAGTTACATTAGTGATAATAATAATAATAGAGCTTTATTTGTAGTGCCGAATTATCCCTTGGTCAATAACGACAAGATGATGTCAACGACACCGTGTTGCGACTTAAAAAACATAGACTAATGAACTTATGTACTGCAATGCCTAGTAGTGGTTTTAAATAAACTTGTACAACATACACATACTTACGGTGATGACTTTGAATTATGAAGAATTAAATATGAATATGTAACACAATGTGATTGAAAAATACACATCAGAACTGTGCATTAAGTCAATCTGTAACCATGAGTGAAAAGGAGAATTTTTAGTTTGGATTTGAAGATGTTTAGAGAGGGAGATGTTTTGATGTCAAGAGGGAGCGCATTGAAGTGAAGAGCGGAGTTGAATGTGAACGTACGATCTCGGAAGTGTACACGCTTAGTTCTTGGGACAACCAGAGTGAATGTTTTCGACTGCCTCGTGTTTCTGGCAGACTTATGGATGACTGTGAGATCGCTGAGATACTTTGGTGCAGTGAGATTGAGACATTAGTACGTAGGAACAAGTTTTTTTTAAACTGTATGCGCTGTTCTACAGGAAGCCAATGAAGAGAGATCAGGGACGGGGTGATATGTTGAGAGCAACGAGTATGAGTGAGAAAGACGAGCTGCACAGTTTTGGAGCTTCTGGAGTCATTGAATATCACAGGTTGGAAAGTTAGTCAGAAGGGAATTGCAGTTGTCAATACAGGCAGATACAAAAACATGAATGAGCGCTTGGCAGAGGGTTGAGTTCAGATATTTTGAAATAACTGAGATTTTTTGAGACACTGATAGCCAGATTTAATGACGTTGCTCATGTGGTTTATGAAGTGAGAGTCGAATGTGACACCTAGGTTACGGGCAGTAGAAGTAGGAGTTATGGTAGCATCATCAAATGAAATGGAAATATTAAGCTATAAGGCTCAGCCTATGATGAGTGTTGTGTAGAGTGAAATGCTACATAATCATTGCTAAAAATAGCAACAGATTGATGTACTATGTTAACTGCTGCGTGTATAAAAAACATGCGTAGTCTACATTATATAATATATTATTAATATTAAATTGGTGCATCGATGTACCATGCCAATGTTCATGTATTGATAAAAAATCAATGTGACTTAGCATGAGACAATGCTTTACCTGTATTGGGTTCCAATGATCGCGTGTTTCCATAACGATGATGCGGTTGAGTTGTGGCTGAGTGACATATATGTACTTGCCCTTCACCGTAACAGCCTTGCCCCAGATACACAACTTGTTTGAACATAATATCAATGGCATCTTGTCGAGTGATGGGTACTTGAAGTTATCGAAGTCGGCCGTGACGAAGTGGTAGGTAGAACATGTCAATGGGTCATACACCGTGTATCCGGTGTTGTGGAACACGACAAACAGACCATGGGTGCGCGTTTCACTCAGTCCTGGTACAGATAAATATAATTAAACTAGATTTAACAGTAAAAACTTGTGTTAATTCTTACCGTTGTTGAGTCAATAACAATAAATTATCACCATGACTGACAAAGTCCACAGGAAAATTACGATGAATTCTAACTAGAAGACCTGTAGATGTCAAAGCCAGTCTAAATAACTGTACCTCTTTGTCACATTTTTAATCTATCCTTTAAAACAAGAATTGTCCCCAATGATCTTAAAGTGGCCAAAATTGTCGCTCTCTTTAAAGCAGGTGACCCTTCCGAATTTAGAAACTACAGGCCTGTTTCACTTTTGCCACAATTTTCTAATATCCTTGAAAAACTATTCAACAATCGACTTATGAAATTTATTAATAAAATTAACATCTTCAAATCTCAATATGGCTTTTGAGAAGGAGACTCTACGACTTATACTTTAATAGAACTACTAGAAGAGATAACTACTGCTAAAGATAATTCCAAAATAACTGTAGGAATATTTATCAATTTCAAAAGAGCATTTGACACTATTGATCATGAAATATTACTAAATAAACTGCAAAACTATGGAATTAGGGGTACAGCTCTTAAGTGGATAAGAAATCATCTCAGTAATCGTAAATAATTGGTCTCCCTCAGAAATGTTAACTCACACATGCGTGCTGTCACATACGGCGTACCCCAAGGATCAATTTTAGGCCCTTCACAGTTTATTTTATATGTTAATGACATAAGTAATGTGTCCAATGTGTTGAAATGTTTACTATTTGCGGATGATACTAGCTTACTATATTCTGGAAAGTCTATGGATGAAATTAGCAAAGTTGTTACGCACAAACTATCAAAGTTAAATCAGTGGTTTAAAGTCAACAAACTTTCCTTAAATGTTAGCAAAACTAATGTTATTCAATTTGGGCAAAGTAAAGTCAAAAATAAAATTTCCTTGTATGTAAATGGTCTTCCGATAGAGCAAGTATCCCATAAAAAATATTTAGAGACATTAAATGATGAAAAATTGTCGTGGGAATATCACATATCTTCTATAGAAAAAAATTGCTAAAAATCTATCTATCATTTACCGTTGTAAATATTTGTTACCTGTAAATAATCTTTGTATGTTGTATAACACTTATATATATATATATATATATATATATATATTCATCTACTAAAAAATATATATTCATATATTATTATATACACTACCAGTCCTAAAGTTGGGCACACTATATAAGGATATGAGTTTTGTGTATTATTGTGTAATTTTACTGATGTTAAATAAAAAAGATTTCAATTTTTCAAAAAATTTGATTTAATTTTATGCCAGCTTTTCTATGATCAGATGTTATATGGTGGAATATGGGCTTACTTGGACTTTTATTATTATATTATTATAAGGCAGTAGAGGTTTTCTTAGACTAACAGGGCAAAATATATGTTTACTTAGATTTTAATCTATCATAGGGCAAAATATACGCTTACCTAGACTTTAGTTCTATTATAAGGCAGAATATATGCTCATTTAGATTTTAATCTTTTATTATATGCAGAATATATGCTTACTTTGACTCCAATCTATAATGTGCAGATTTTTATCTAGTAAAAATACATAGGGACTAGACCCAATGGGAGCATGGAACGTAACTTAATTGGGTTAGCCGCAGGCCATCCTTTTGAACAACACAGGCAAAAATTTCCCATGCAGCAAGTATATAGCGTTGACAACTCTAGTATCAGCAGACATATACAAAGATTTCAGACAGAACCCGACAATATACAGCGATCAATATGGGGCTATGTAAACAGTACTTCATACACTTGAGTAATCAATACAAAAGTGGAATACAGTATATATAAAAATCTCTGCCCGCCTACAGTACTGACACAATCAATACGAAGACGAATGCCTTCAACACCAGTGCTTGTAATGTAATCTTTACAGCATTGTCGAACAAGATCAATTGAGCTTGAGAAGCCACAACTTGTGACTAGGCCAGACGTTTCACAATATTAATAATGAGCATACATCATGTATTATACGATGTCTCTAAAAGGGTAATTGATGCTTTGCTACGGACGTCTGTGTGTATCGATTTTTTTCTATTCTTGACATGGTTATGACAGTCTTTTAATGGCCACACCGCAAGATTTTATTTTTTTTTTTGGTGTATGCCAAATTTATACATATGACCTTATAAAACTTCTATCAAGTATCATTACTTAGTTCACTAGAGATATCAGAAACATTAATACCAAAGATGCCATCTATCTCCACATTGCCTGAGCGCAGAAGAGTTTGCTCGCAAATACCGATGGGTTGCTTCAAGCTAGGTCTACACGAAGAGAAGTTGCAGTTGAACCTGGTGTCAACTAGAGCATCATCACTCGGGCTTGAAATCAGTTCCATGGACAGGGAATGCAGTCCGAGAACATAGTGGGAGTTTGAGAAAATGGTGCAACAGGAGAAGGCTACGGATATCTCATAACCGCCTACAGAATCTGCAGCTTACCCCTAATGCAATCTTATCGTAATGTAGTTTGTCTCTTTAGACACCCAAGTAATGCGAGCTGAGACAAGTCATAACGCTCATCACGACGTCCAAGGTTCAATGCGCGCTAACATAGAGACGCATTAAAGATCACGATTTGTAGACTTTTCTGCGCCATTTTGTTTCTTTTGACAAATAACCTAACGTTACATGTGGATGGGAACATAGAGTAACCTAAAGAACCAGGATCTCAAAAAATGATTTTTATAACGATCTATTTTAACTAATAATATACACGAGAAAAACCTATAACCTACAGATATTTTATAATACAACATAATATAAAATGCAAATGCTCATTTCTTTGCAATAACGATTGTAATCTTTTAGTGCCGTTTTAATTGCGTGTGAAACTCCGAGCAGCGTGTTAAATACTGCGTAGCTGCGTCATGCCAGCAGCCGTCGCATCGGTGTCACCTTCCTAGTGTTATTATTCAAGTTTATTCAACACAAACATTTACAATGGTTCCGGGATAAAATATCATTGGCTAATCAGTAATAACGCCACCCATGATTAAGGATAAAATCGGCATGCCGCAATATCTACACTACTGTAACATTCCAAGCGGGAGCGGTGTGTTTGTTTCCTTCGCTTTTATTTTACTTTGACAGATCGAAAAAATCCCCTATCTACACAATTTTTTGTGGTCCACGAACCATGTATTTTATGTGCAATAGTGGAGGGCGTTAAAACAGGTGTGGTGTGTAGTTGTTTCTACCCAAACTGCGAGAATGCCACACCAAGATGGTCATATGTGGATGAGACATTGAGTACTTCGTGTACCGAAGATACAGAAGATCTTCGTAGCCAGACACAACCAAATACTCTTGAGTAGTGTGGCGATATTTAGACTGGATATAGATTAAGTGATCCAACATACTGTAGGAGCATGTGTCTCATTAGTGCCTTAATTTTCACGATGTGGATGTACCAAAATTAAATATTTTGCAATGGAATGCAAGTGGAGAAATTCTATTCCTATAACCTGAGCTTTCTTCCGACGAACCAGATAATTGAAAGTCCAGGATACCACGATGAGAGTGGACTATACTGTAAAGTGTATGCCAAAAGAATCTGAACTAGTGGCGTTAATTGTTCATTGCTAAAGATCAACTTCTGGCGTAAGTTAGGTTTGCATGAGGGTGGTTTTCCACACCATAATATATAAGACTTACCAGGAAGCAGTGACATCGAAATAATCAATATAGACCCGCTTTGTAAAAGGCAAATAATAGTCTATGTATATATAGACTGTAAATTAGAACTATTTTCATTAAACGTAAGGTATTTATTATCAAACAGAATGAATGGTGGGCAGTACAGTGGTCTCACCCGCAATGGTAGAGTTGATCTTCTCGATGAACACGGTGGTAATGCGCTGTGTGGTGCCAGCCTCATTCTCGGCGAGACACTTGTACGCTCCGGTATCTCTCTCATAGTCTGCATCCTGGATCACCAACGTGTCGTTGTGATCTGCAATAGTAAACATGCTGCGTGTCGAAAATCGTTATGCTTCACCCCTGGATCAGCATGTGGACCCTGCATCTAGAAAGTAATAATATTATATCAATATACCACCACAAAATTGCAACATAAACACTTTTTGTGATCATCCTAAACTTAGCCAACCAACAGCTACAGTAGTACAATGTACATATTGTGGATTTATCATTCCCAGAGCGAGGTCTACCCATACAGGGTTAAATGTGTAATGTGTAAAACTGTGAGATCATCATAGCATTACATATAAATCAAAATACCATAGCAGAACCATGAGGGATATTATTAATTGCTGTTATTACAGTAAATGGTCTAAAGAATATATAGACATGGTATTGCTAGGTGATCCCAATATTTATTATTAACGGCCGAAGAGAAGACTATTACCCAGAGATGAAATTGTTTCCTTTATTGAATATAATGACTCGAATAACTCAAGCTTAAATGATGTAATTACTGAAAATCATGCACGCTCGCCGGTAGAACTAAATGGCACTAATCTAGTGATGTAGCACGGTTCAGTGGAGTACCCGTCATCTCAGCGCGGCGTCACGTGGCAGCACGGAGTAGTCTAGGCACGTCTTAAGGGCAAATCTCTAATCAAATCACCGCGTTGTACTACATGCTGCCGAGTGTATAGCACTGATCTCATTAATGCTAATGTCCTACCTACGTATCAGACTCACTATGGAGACATTATAAAGGATAACCCCAAGAGGAACCAATTTTGCGGGACGACTGATATTCCACAATGCCTAATTCAATGGTACGCTGTTTTATTTAACGAGAAACACGTATACAATGAGGAAAATACTTACAAACACATCTATAAAAAATCATATCATAATAACAAATTAAGGAATGAAAAATTTTAGAACAGTGAACATGGCATCACAAATAGGAAAAATTGGAGTTAAAATTCAAATAATTCAAATTAGATCGTGACTGAGACAAGATTGAATAAAAGACATTCAGTGTGTCACATTGAAGGTTGAGTATGAAGAAGAGCACAGGAAACTTTTAGTGTCTATATATCGACACTGGACTTATGTTTGTGGTTGACACGATGATAAAAATCATGTTAATTGTTCAGCAGGATCGGATTGGATGCGACAGATAAGCTGCAATGGATAGAGTTGTGTGTGACAGCTAATCTAGCCTAACAGCCAAGGGATGAATATATAAAATAGAGAATGTGACGTCGAGTGAATATATAAATCCATTTCTTGTTGCTGGCTTCTGTTTATCAAGAATCCTATAGGATCTATTACACGCCTCATGTAATGCAAAAACAATACATGGCACATGAGCGAATATGACACCACAATGACTGACTACGGGACTCTAGTGTCCTGCAGGCATGTTTTACATGAGTGATTGTACATATACTAGCCAGAATAACTCTACAGGACTGTTCTCTTGTAGGGACCTCAGTACTTGAGTCATATACCATACCAAATAACTGCCATCAGGACTCTGTTGTCTTACGGGTACCTCGGTACTTGAATAGTTGTATACCATACCGAATAACAGCCATCAGGACTCTGTTGTCTTGCAGGCACCTTGGTACGTTTGTGGGTGTATGTATGTAATGATAGGCCTATTCAGAAATTGTCAGATGGGCCAGATTTTGCCCTTTACATGACTGGCCTAAAGTGTGCTACGCATAGCCCCTGTAATCATAGCATATGAACTATGATGTAATGTCTCTAGTTTTTTGATAAATATGGGTGTATACTAGAATTCTTTCTTGTGATATACGTACCATCAATGCGCTCTCATGACCGGCATGGATCAGGAATCGAAAATTTATTTGAACAGAGAGCTATATCGAATGAAATAACATAAATTTATGGACTACACCCCCATAATGTGAACAAATACTCCAGGTAGACTTATAAATATAAATAATTCAAACTTATCAATTATTGTAAGGTAATTATAAACTAAATAGACTTTTAATACAGTAGAGTAGCACTGAATGCAATGGCTCTGTTTAATGTACGGGTACTGAATCAGTCTTTGAGAGCTGAAATTCATGCTCTTTGGACCCATAGGCTTCAGTGTCCCCCACATGTGATGTAGATAAAGATGCAGTAAGTTTAACATACGCATTCTGATGTAGTGGTCGGTGGGAAGTGGGACCTCGTTGATTTGCCATGAGATGCGAGGGTAAGGGATGCCCTCGACGTGACACTGGACCCACACGTCACTGTGTGCTTTGTGTAGCTGGGTTGATGGGACGACATGCACGCGCGGCACCACTGAAAGAATGGGAAGCTAACACACATAATAAAAGAATCATTGACACCACTGAATCACTGGAGAGAAGCCAAAAGCCCGATTAAACGGGGACGAAGAATTCATTAAATATTCAAACCATTGCATAACCAAAAACATTGAATGATCAATCTGGGGTAATATTCCAGCAACTATTTCTAGAAATAGCTGCGCCATCTATGTTCAGCAATTAGTACTCGAAACATCCCAAGGTACATACTTTCAGAGAGGTCAGCGCAAGATGATACACACTACAGAACAAACCTAATTCTGCTGTTTTACTGATAAGCAAAAACTCCTTTCAGTAGTCTAAAACATACAAGTTTGCAGAAATTTTACCTGGCAAAAATGTTGATTTGTTATATCAGTGAAATTATTGTCTTATATACCCTCTTCAGCTGTGAAGTCAATGCTCGTTTAATAGGGCAGAAAGTTTGACCTGCTGCAGTACGCAGTTTTTTGTGTTCAATTACATTATTTGGAGTGCTTGAGGCACAAGAACAAAATAATACTGCGATTAATGGAGGGCAATTGTATCGTGAAAGGGTTCAGATACACAACACATCCAGGGTACTCAGAACTCAAAAACAGTAAGGCACACTTACTCTGGATGATGATGAGGTGGGTTTGTACGAGGGCTGGATCGCTTCGCTCAAAGCACGTAAAGTTACCGCTGTGATGTACTTCCACGCGGCTGATGTACAGAGACCCATCGCTGAAGGACTGAAACCACAAACATACACGAGACTCGCATGCGTGTCAGGACCAAAATTAGCATGTCGTACATAAGGTGCTATAGCCATTAGCATAATGATGATTTTAAAAATAAACAAATTAATAGTTACAGAGAAAATCACAGACTACAAGCAGTGCTTGTAGCAAAAAGTTACAAGTTGATTGATTGTAATGAATCGTATCGAACATTCAAATGTCAGAAGTTTAATATGATACAACACAACTAGTTTAATACACACGGTAATGTCGGACAGGTGAAGTGACTTGACGTCTTGTCCGTGCCTCTGCCAGATGATGTCACCGCCCCCACCATGGATTCCGCACGTTAGCTCCAACCCGTGACCCACAGTCGCCACAACACTCAAGACCTTGTTTTTGTCGAACAACTGGGCCTTCTTCAAACCTAAAATCATCATCATAAACTGCAGTTTGAAAAGTTGATGAATCAAATCGGCCTTTTTATCCATAACCATTTCATCTTCATCATCTTCATCATCGTCATCATCATTATAATTATCTTCATTGTATATAGGTGTCGAGAGTTTGACAATGTCTGCCAGACTATATATGCTGCGTCGGCTTTACGCAATTATTAATCACCATCTCAACGTATCGTTAAGAACAAGACACACAAATTCTTCCCTATACTCCATGACACGTTTAATTCAATTCCTCCATTTATGGATTCATCTCATCATTACAATCTAACTCAGTTCCGCAAAGAAAATTATTAACAAAAAAGTGCAATATAACAAATTTAGTCTATGACATTCAGTTTATCAATCAGGTGCTTCTCAAAAGGGCTTAAGACAAATTAAGAACAACCATGAACACATGTATAAAACAAACCAAGATTAACGTTAATAACATCTCCAAAATAATTTAAAGTGTAACAATTATTACATCTAATTATTACATCGTGCTACTTGTGCACTGTCCCAGTGCAGTTTGCCTTCCAATGTTAGGTATAATGGGTGACAATGAAGATTTAAAAGGGAATTGCGATCCTTGTTTATGCGTGCCAACATGATCGTACGAAAGTTTGGCCATTGTTCACATATAGTCAAACAAAAACTTTTTCGAAGTTACTACATTTTATTGTGCCTACCTTTGGGGTGCCTATAAGAATTACATGAATTTTGATGAAAAGCTGTTGTTGACAATAAACATCTTAGTCTGTTATTTCAATTACCGAGATGTGTAGCGTGAGCCAAAAGCCCTTTGAACTTGCGTTTGATGTTGTGATTAGAAAATATTGTTACAGTTTCCGTGAACGATAAGGTCAGGTCAATCCACAAACAAGTTGGTCAGTACGGTCATGTCGACATATTTGATTCGAAAAGATGGAGCACACTGTTATATAGTGTTTTGAATAATATATAACTTTAACTCATTTCATATTTTTTGTTACACCTTATGTCTATGACATACTATGGACAGTGTAATATTACATTTGTCTGAAATAAAGGAAAATATAATAAATGTAAGGGCTATTTTAAACACATTGTATTTTAGTCAAAATAAATTCAGATTTTGAGTTCGAGGTTCAATAATAAGTCAGTTTAGCTCTCTTTAAAGTGAACATTGCTTTTCAGTAAACATTGCATTTAAGTTGACCTCTTTTTGAAGATTAGCTCTCTCGCTGGGTATATAATTTGTGTGTCACCTTTGCCTGCACATTGCACCTGAGAGAGTGTATGAGAGATACGAAAGCT
>WURV02043788.1:0-22244 GCA_011762755.2 Epimenia babai | reverse complement strand
ACCAAAATCACGCTGTAACTACAAAGATCACAGAGGAGACAATAAAGGACATGATCAAAGCTACGACTGGAGTGGGAAGAAGATACAGGTGTATGAACAAAGGACAGAAATAGCTACCATAGACATATTTATGACATGGCTAACAAGGCAACCTATGAATATGAACATGACATTGATCTCGATGGAAGTTGACAAATAAATTTAAGCTCAACCCTGACAGAAGACAGAACTTCTATTCACAAATTCACCCTTTCGGAGCATACCACCACCACAAATCACCATCTCCTTCCTTAGAGACATAAGAATAAGAATAAGAATGAGAAATGATTTATTCAACACAGATTTACAGATATATATACACTATTTACAATGATTAAACACAAAAAAAACACAAGAATATAGACCTACGCGAAGAACAGTATGTAGCAGTCCTTGCATTCAGAAATTTTATCACAAACATGAGTATTTATAGACAATATCTTAAGCATCGTGTAGGTCTACTAGTATAATATACAAGTCAGTAGATCGCCATGCGTTGAAAGGCAGCGTCAAGAAGACCAAAAGGCTTTTAAACGAGGCTCCCTGAGTGCTACATTTACATACTGCTATATTACATATCATTATTGTATTGTAAAGTGTCGTAGGCATAATCTTGTCACAATGACTAAGCGATAATATGGCACTTAAAATAAAACTTCCTTATTATTATTATATTATTATTATTGTAAAAAACATCCCCGATCAACTATATACATAACATTCCAATAGTATATGAAGGTAAGTGTTATGCTGTTATTTTTCAACGTAGTACCCCTTACGGTCGTCTCACCAAGGCCAACTATGTTGCAGCGCAGCCATTGCAATGACTGATTTGCGAGCTAGAGCATAGATTGAATGAAATATCAAAAGCTGTCGGCTTTCCACGACGTTTCGTCTTGATTTCTTTCAGTACCTTTCTCAATAATCAGCAGAGTACTCCCCCTTGATAGTATGAACCTCGCGCAAGTAATCAACAAAAAACAATTCCTTTTGAATGCTAGTGAACCGAGGCCATCACTTTGCCTGCTAGAGAAACCATCGTGACCTTCTCTGGAAGAGGCAAAGAGGGGTGTTTTCATTGGATAGACAGGCATTTTGTTTGACTCTGTTGTGTTGATCTACCGGTGTTTCAGACTGATATTGAGGAAGTGAGATATGATGGTGCAGTATTGTTCAAACATGCGAATGTCAAGAACAGATCTTTAAAAACAATGCGCTGCCAGTATAGGGACCTTAAAAGGAGTTTGATGTGATCTCAATTATCTTTGAAAGGTAATAATTATATATTTCTGTTCGCTAGATACCCAAATCGTCAGAAGCGTGCATGACTACATTACAATTTTCGTAATATTTTTGCACTCAAATCATTTTTCACATTTGATCTCAGGTACATACGATGCCGGGCCACTAAGCACAATAAGTAGTCAGGGTTGTTAGCAGCCACTATTAAATTGCTACTGAATAATGATTCTTCTCTCTTTAAAATGCATTTCGCATCTTATGACATGTTAACTAATAAAGTTTTCTTGATTTCATTTTTCCAAACTTGTGTATATATAGTTTTTTCTTTACCATTATATTTTATCAGGCCTAGCGTACGTCTAGATTCATCCATTGTTCCATGATATTATTTGTATTTTTTGCGATATACTTGATTCATTTATATTGTAAAGTTTCGTAGGCATCGTCTTGTCAGAATTACTAACGGATTATATGGCGCTTAAAAGAAAACTTCATTATTATTATTTAAGTTTGTGGATAAATATCATTAATAAAATAATACAACTATTGACGTGTTGGCAGTTCTTCTTTATTTTTAATGTGCATTGCTTTCCTCAAGTTATAAGACAGCATTTTTGGGGGTAAAAGCGTCGTATAAAATTCAATAAAGGAGAAGCAGTTAGTGGGAGAGGCGCTAGACTCGTAACCAAAGGTAGTAGGTTCGAGATCTAACATCTGTCAACTTTTCTGCGATTATCTTCAGCGATATGATTTTTTTACGCTTTCTGAGTTCAGGTCTATTGTAGCCGGTAGATGTTTGGTAGAAATACGAAACACTGCATCTTCTCAATTTCAATGTTGCATGATTTCCGTTGACATACGATCGAGTACGTTATTCGCAGGGGTTTTAACAAATTTTTGGCCAATGGTATTGGATGCCTATTTACTCCAACCAACTTCATTTATACCCAACTTATCAATAAAGTTGTTTTCAAAGGCATGTTTGGCATGAAAACTTAAGTTTTTATTTTATGTTTTCCATTTCTTTCTCTGGCATAGTGCCATTATTGCAATAATACTCACAGCGCGCAGTATGCACTGCACAGATCGCAATCATAATTAAAACTACTAATATCTTAATAAATTCAATTAGTCTGAAAAGGTGTTACGGTAGCTCATTTTCTCTTACTTTACAAGACTAATACGGCTACTTATATTATACCTTTTACTCTAGTAAATTACAACAAAAAATAACGATCGACAATATCATTACCAAATTTACCAAGTTTGTGTGCATGTAAAAAACTCTATTTTATAACTTGTACTCACCTAAAATTGCGTTAGATTCATTCGATTTCCAAAATTAATAATAATTTCCTTAAATCACGAATTCCCAGCGAACTGTCAGAATTTCCATACCGGAAATTAATGAAATGTCAAAGCTGTCTATGTAAATCCCGTCGAAATATTTTTATTTATTATTTTGCACACTCAACATTATTCGCCTGGGCGAAATAAAAAAATCTAACAGCCCAGTGAGTCGTGTTGCCCGTGGTTTATCACTAAATTGACTGCATTCACTGGTAAATATCACGTTATTAATAAAGGGTTGCTATCTGCTACACACAAATGAAGAAGACCAACTAGAGTAAATTTAAGAATTCGTGAGTAATATTTTGCACTGGTGTGTTTAACTATAAAAGTTATGAATAAAGTCGTTTCACTTTAGTTTGCAGTTTAGCACAATGGCAACGCCATTTATATAAAATGCCAACTCGAGCGCGTAGGGATCGGGTTAGATTATCTCTTGCCAGTAGCTACACTAGGCTACTCACCGCGTTTTTCCTGCTGCACAAAGTAGCACGTCTCTCTGCGTGGTTGGTGCTGCTGTCTTCGGCTGTTTTTCCTTTTTTTGCACCCGTGACTCGCTGCATTCGGAAAGAGTTCTTAGTAACATGGAGATGGTCAGCTGCTCTCTGCCCAGAGCGACACCAGACTCCGCAAATTGTGCTATGGCGGTTTCCTTATTGTATCACAAGTCCAAGAATATTCAGGGACTTCCAAATAACCACAGACTAAACAAGCTCCGTAAAAGATCATAATGAACTAGAGCTGGATAACTCTATATGTGGATGGGCTAGTGGCCAATGGGAGATAATTTATTCGTGAATTCGGATATGCCACAAGTCATGTATGACAATGAAATGCTATCAAACAGTAATGGAAAGAATAATGTTGCTATAGCAGCCTATGGAGCTACTGAACCAGCACCCTGAAATGACCAGTCTGGTTCTCTACACCACCCCACACTCACACACTCGTGCGTGGACTCATACAGACTCTCCCACACGTGTACAATTACACACATAGCGTACACACGCACAATAACACACATGCCCGCACACAGACGCGCGTACGCACTTACATGCACACACACAAACCTACAGTCACGCGTGCACACTTAAGAATACCTACAAACACGTGCGCGCCAATTCAGGCATACGCGTGCGTTGTTGACTCCGAGTCTGCGTGTCAAAATTTAACTGCCGTAGTAATTGTGAATTGTGAACATTTTCTTCTAGTCTGGTCTTGTTTGATTACCGAATCGCACGTAGCGTTCGTTGTGAAAAGACCGGTTCTCTTTCAGCTATTTTGTTGTATTCCTCGAGGCGCCACCAATGTATCATTATTGTATGGTGTCCACCCGAGCGCATTGTCCAAAGTGGCTTACAAATATGGCCGATGTTAATGTAGCGATTTGGATATGTGATTTGCCGAATAAGACAAACCATGAAAAGTAGCACTTTTTGAAGATTAAGCTGAAGACAAACTTCGTAAATCAAATGTGTGGTGAATTGTACATAATGCAGTCTTGTTTCCTGCATTTAATGTAATGATTTTCGTGAGTAGCGTAAGAAGTTTATCCGAAAATCTGCAAATAGCATTCTAAATGCATCCCAAAACCAAATAAATAAACCAAAAAACTTCGCCTGACATCCCATGCTGCACCGTAAATGTGAAATCATCGGCAACTTTAATTACCCCTTAATTGGGTTATTACTCGTAATCCGATTTGAATAAGAGAGACATTCATAAATAAATTAACTTACCTTCAATTTAAGTTACTAATTTACATTTCTCAATACAAATAAAGGCTAAATATACACAGTAGACTATCATATTTCCAAAATAGCTGACTCTGCGGTAATCCACTTAAAATTTTGCTCATTTGGTGTACCAACACCACTTCTGGGCATTCATTGCTTTCGGTTCGCCCTTGCAAACCGTGGCGTCAAATTCTATGCACCTCGTATGTCACCCAGCCGTGTGCGCCTTTACGGCCTCTGCGATTATTCAATTTATTTTTCGACTCAAATTCTCACTCTACTCTTTACGCTTATGCTTTCCCCTCTCTTTCGCCTTGCCACCATCGAACGATGTTTCTTTGTCACCCAACGCCTTCTCTTTTCGCTTTCTTGGTACTTTGTCTCTTTTAAGCTTTTCACCACCAATATTAGTCTTTCTGTGCCTTCTTTCTTTCTTTTGCAGATTTAAATGTATGTTATTTGTTTTTATTCGCGATTTTTTAACACTTTTTTCAGTTGGTGTCTTCTTTCGTTTGTGAGCCTTAACTTTAGTCGCGGATTCTATAATCTTAGTCGAGGGATCATCATTCATGTCCACACGATTCGCCTTTTTGTCTACTGACTTTGTAGCATCGATCTTCCCATCGAACGTTGTTAATCCATCTTGCCCCTGCTGTAAATCGACATCTTCCCTCGCTGACAGATTCTCCGAGCTAGGGAGCGTTAAATTCACGGCCGGAACCTCCATTTCGTTACCCGTGTGTGTGGTGAGCCCTTCACCATCGACAGAATCATCGACTTTGACCGATTCTTTGCTTTTCCATAACAACAAATTCTTGTAGTATGTCATGAATGTCGTATTACCAGATTGTTCGGTGCCATATTTCCTACAAGATGGTCGGAACTTTGAAGCCGACATGATTGACTGAATGCTCGCTAAACTGTCACCACTACTCTTTGATACACTGCTAATATCTTTGTCTTCCTTACTTTTTGTTTTTCTGAAATGAACATAGTTCAGAAATGAAGCACAAAATAATTATTTCCAATGTAGAAGTATCAGCCAAAAAAGGCTTTCGATGTAAAGAATATTTAAATATTAACACGAGTGTACTGCAGTAATCAGGAACAAACGACACGCTGAAGATAACCATAGATACGTCGATTAAGATGCACTGTCGAACTTCTGATCCTACGGTTATAAATCAAGCACCTCGACAACATCATGCTCAATCTTGATCGAAAATGAACAACCCATTTTACATAAATTATAATTTCAGCGATTACACAGTTTGCGGTTCTCCTTACGCGCATTACCCAGGTAACGGCTTTATACGGCATAATTATATTCAGTCTAATAGTGTAGACATTGTGCGGATGTAAATTATAACCAACAATTATAGTACTTGAAATAATTACACAGTTCACGTACTGAATAATATGTCTAGCGAATAAATGATGAAATAGCAATGGGTATGTAAGTAAAAGATTATAGAGAATAGCGATGTGGTCGAGTTCAGGTCACCGATGAGAAATGGGATGAGGTTTGTGCACGTGTTACTGTATGCAACCCGCTTGAGTCCCTGTAAAATGTTCGATTGCTCCGATAATAGACTGAATACTCACCGCCGGAGAAACATACAGCCCATGATTACACCGGTTGTAAGGAGTACGGCCGATCCGATGAAAGGCAAGGGAACGATTGTCTTCATCGGCTCGTCTGGTGCATCTGAAAAAACACCATCTTATGGTCATCGTGGATGATGACGCGGAGGGAAATAATAATGGCGATAACAACTGCAAACAACATGTATATTATGTAAGAACTGACTGGAATAAGGCGCTGTTTGGGCCGCGTTCGGCTTTCACAGAAGTAATCTAGACAAGAAAATCTGTGATTTTCGCGATGTCAAAATAATAAGGGGAAATAACCGTAGTACAAAATTCGTTACGTAGCTGTGTTAGTCCATGCCATTAGATAACAAAATAATTGTAGAATTTTTGATACTAATGAAAAATTTAATGAAACACGAGCGTTCGCATAAACATGGAATGCTTTTTAGATGAAGTGATCTTCTATCGTTCTTGTATGTAATACAAATCAAATAGTCTCAGCAAAAGATAGCGGAAATTAAGTTGAGAAACTTAAACGCTTAAGAAGCTTCTATCGTTTTTTCATGTCGTATGGAACACCGAGCCTAAGCAAAGAATCACGGATATTCAGTTTAGTTTTATGTAGTTACTGTAATTTGTTAGATATTTAGTTCGAGCATCGTGTTATTGTGTATCATTTATTTTTATTTATTTATTCAATGAATAATGACATGTAGCTAAAACGCATTAAGACGTGTACACACTGAAAATTATAGTACATTAATGAATAATTAGAGACAGAGTCATGTAGACGATAATACTTTACAACGAGTTATGGTAATTTCTTTACGATGTAGAAAAAGTTCACAACAAAAACCGCTTCTGTATATTTTCCTTTTTCCTTTATGATTTCCTTTTTCAATATTTGCTTTACTTTCCACCGTAATATTCAACATTGTTATCCATTTCATTCTCTCTGTAAATGTACATAGTTGTATCTAACATTGATCTGTATTACCTGTATACTGTTAGATGTTAATTTTATATGATTTAAGTAATTACATTATAGTCTTAGACTCTTTGGCTATTGTTTCAGGTAAAGTGTGATTGACAGCTCTGCTAATAAGTACACTTTAAACTAATAAATTTCATTTCATTTCAAGGTTCTCGAGAAAATGACTTCAGGCAAAATAGAAACATCGACGCAGGTTACCTCCCCTTACTCGCATGGCAATACCATAAGTAAATCCAGAGAACAACCCAATGACAACATTTGCCAAATAACATACCTCAGCAATAAGCGGTTCTTAAGAAAATCTTCTAATAAAAAATACAAACGTCGTTAGAAGTTGCCTCCCTTTGCCGCGATGACTAAACCATTAACACATCTCATAGTTTTCGCATTGGAAAGCGGTACATCGTTGGTGGGAGCTTTTACTTTTAGAATGAGGCGACGAACTTTGGTTAACCGTTATTATGAACATCATTGGTCATTGCACAGCTAGCTTGTGTATGCTGTGATAAGCGCAATTACCACATTCGTCTATTTGTTACGGTGGGGGAAACACTGTAGCAAATACCGCCAAGTCTGAGCAGACGGCTGACCTTCGTCCTAACACGTGACTCACTGATGCCGAACGGCCATGGACATCCTACATACGATGTCGTTCACTCCGTTCAATCTGTGATAATTGATAATGATTTACAATGGGAGGAAAGCGCCATAGAGATCATTCAGAGAGCTTTCGAAACACAGCCGGATCGGAGGGGTGAAGCCGTTATAACCACGCTACAAGGACTCCCCAGATCTCCATGGTAAAGTGCGTGTGGTCCGAACAATGCCTCAATCAGTACATTGGCTTGAGCGTGCATCAAACTAACTTCTCGTGGATTCAATTCCAACGATCTACCTACTACGTCAACTGAGCAGGAACTCATCTGGCTGGAACTTTTTATGCAGCCAGAAGTCTTATAGTTGATAGCTGCTTTGCAAGGCACATTCGATTTGCCACGAAATGTAGTTAGGACGTATATTATACGTTGAGATAATAACCGAGGAGAAAGCTGATAGCACAAATAATGATTACATCACGTAAACAACTCGCTTTCCGTGTTACCTGATTGTAATTCATTGTATATCATGTCGAATACATCTCCGAATCTTAGCATATGATCGATCGATTTCAAGGCACTTTGGTGCTGAGTTGTAGGAGTAGCTACGTAGGGCTGAACAATAGATTATAACGGATCAAACACGATTCGCATGATTCTCATTCTGAGTAATGAAAAGTGACGTATTCTGGCTGGTACAACCCAAAACTCTCTCAATAAATTGGAGTAAATTGAATTGTACACCCCCCATTTCAATCGAACTCCCTTTAATGTTTTACGTGATCCTGATTTAATACAATCACAGCCAAAAACTCTGATTACAGTTTCACCCAATCACTCTGACCTCCGTCTAACCCTGTCACTCTGACGACGCTATCAGCCCGACCAACACCTTTTTGGTCAACCACCATACATAACCATCCACTTCCCACACACCACCGCTGTGACTATCCTATGAGTGTACCACCACCCTTTTAATCAACTGCCTCATGACCCCATTTCCTTCACCCCATCACTTAGACTCCCTTCTTGACTAACCAACACCCTTTTACCCAACCACCTGATGTGACTCACTATTTCCTCCACCCCATCACTCAGACTCCCCTTCTTGACTAACCAACACCCTTTTACCCAGCCGCCTGATGTGACTCACTATTTCCTTCACCCCATCACTCAGACTCCCCTTCTTGACTAACCAACACCCTTTTACCCAAGCGCCTGATGTGACTCACTATTTCCTTCACCCCATCACTCAGACTCCCCTTCGTGACTAACCAGCACCCTTTTACCCAAACGCCTCACGCGACCCCGACTGCTGATGTCCGTCACCGGTTCGTCCTCGGAGCTTTCCCGAGCGTTATTACCGTTATCGCTCAACGACGCCTCCGTATACTTCACTCTCTGTCGCCCGCGGTTACGAGTATTCCGATGCGTCGCGTACGTCGCGCCGTCTGTCGTAGTCCGCGTTACGCACGACGTATTCCTACGCGAGCCTCGTGACGTTCTCATCGACGCCTGCGACGATTTCGCTTCGTACTCCGAGTCGGTCTCGACCTCCGTCGACGAATCGGACGAAGACGTCTCGCTGCTCGACCGTAACGAGTTCCTCGCGTTGTTCGATTTATTATGGTTCGCCGGCTGAACGGCGTTACTCGACTCGCCCAGATCGTCGTCCGTGTCGCCGTCGACGTCTCCACGAGATCCGTTCACGCCCGCCGACGACGCGTGCTTCGGTCGTTTACGACGGGCCGCGTCTTCCTCCGACGAGTAGCGGTACCGCTTGACGGCCCGCGCCCCCGTGCACGACCTCGTGACGTAGCTGCCCTCGGCGCCGCTCGAGCTTTTCAACCCTGTGAACGTAACAAGTGAACGTAACAAGTGAACGTAACGTGAAACCACGAAGAGAGGGAGGTAATGTCAACGTTTAAATACGGGGGATTTGAACCAGGGACCCCTGTATTCAAAGTCAAGCGCTCTAACCACTACGCCAGCTGCCCCCTAATGAGCGTGTGTAAGTGGTCCATACCATATATACTGGACGTTCATCAGAGTAAAGTCTTCCACATTATGTATGCATAAATGTACCTACCCACCTATCTACCAACGTACTTCCCCACTATGTACTCATCGATCTACCAACGCACTACTACACTACTTGGTACTTACCAATCCAAGTCCAAACACTCTACCACACTACCTACCGATCCATCCACCAACACACTACCACACTACCTACCCATCCATCCACAGACACACTACCACACTACCGATCCATCCACCAACACACTACCGCACTACCTACCCATCCATCCACCGACACACCACCACACTACCCATCCATCCGACACACTACCACACTACCTACCCATCCATCCACCGACACACTACCACACTACCTACCCATCCATCCACCAACGCACTACCACACTAACTACCCATCCATCCCCAATACACTACAACACTACCCATCCATCTACAACACGCTACTCCCCTACCCGAGTACCTATATCAGCGACTAATACGGCATGCATGTACAGACGTACGCATGAAGCTCTTTGAAGACGACTGTTTGCGTAAGTTGGGCCTGGTGCTGATGTTAGTGAATCCATCGAGGTCCGTCGACCCCCCGTTGCTGTTGCTGCTGCTGTTGGCGCTTGTTGAAGAATACGCCTCATTCATTGACAAGCGAGCACCAGAGCTACATGGCGTCTGGGGCGTAGACGTTACGCTGGGAGTCCCAACCATTCTACGACGGGATACGGTAAAAAGAAAGGTCAAGTACCCCACTGTATATACTTTACCGACCGCAGATATGACATTCAAACGTGATTGATGACGTGAAATGAAATACGATTAACTGAGATTCGACGAAACAAGAGGCCAAAGAGGCCTCAAGACGCTCACCTGAAAAAAAAGTGAAAAATGCAAAACAAGAGTCCAAGGAGGCCATTTTGATATTAGAACGAGAATACAAAAAGGAGACTGCCTGACATCAAGAACAAAAGGACAAAGACACTTGAAATGAAAAACCCATTGAGATACTAAAATGAAAAAATACAGATTTGTAGATAAACCTTGGCTGAAATCACATCTAATTGCCTCATTGCCTAGATGACCTAAACAAATCCAAATGAGACTTACACAGACAATATTTGCCAAATGGCAGACCTCTTCACTGAGCGGACATGGAGATAAAGATTTTCAAATAAAAAGTCCATAGAAATTCTCCCTTTGCTCTCATGAACAGATGCTGATCAAATCTTAAAGATACTAACTCAAGGACAATATCTGGCGAATGGCAGACCTACGCGATGAAGGGTTCTCAGAATCTTGCATTCGACCAATAAAAGGATGCGTGTATTCTACGTGAAAAGGATACGTGTATTCTACGTGAAAAGGATACGTGTATTCTACGTGAAAAGGATGCGTGTATTCTACGTGAAAAAAATGTGTGTATTCTACGTGAAAAGGATGTATGTATTTTACGTGAAAAGAATGTGTGTATTCTATATGAAAAGGATGTATGTATTCTACATGAAAAGGATCTGTGTATTCTATGTGAAAAGGATGTTTGTATTCTATGTGAAAAGGAAGTGTGTATTCTACGTGAACAGGATGTATGTATTCTCCATAAAAACGATGTGTATATTCTATGTAAAAAGGATGTGTGTATTCTACGTGAAAAGGATCTGTGTATTCTACATGAAAAGGATGTGTGTATTCTACGTGAAAAAGATGTGTGTATTCTATGTAAAAAGGATGTGTGTATTCTACATGAAAAGGATGTGTGTATTCTACGTGAAAAGGATGTGTGTATTCTACGTGAAAAGGATGTGTGTATTCTACATGAAAAGGATGTGTGTATTCTACGTGAAAAAGATGCGTGTATTCTACGTGAAAAAGATGTGTGTATTCTACGTGAAAAAGGATGTGTGTATTCTACGTGAAAAGAATGTTTGTATTCTACGTGAAAAAGATATGTATATTCTACCTATTCTAGTAATAGGTTGACCGTAGCAATTTGAGATGACCATCTTGATAAAATAGCCACACAACCCACGACCTTCACATAACAGGTCCAGTGTTTGAGCAACCAAACTAAAAAGGGAGACTCCCGCAAATTTTGGTATTTAACCCTTACAACACTGATATCACATTTAGAGTGCTAAGGGTTAACAGTTGTGAGAGAACACTCTTATATTCGGTTACATCTAGCGATCCTATGATAATATTCGTTTAATAGGTCATCTCTTCAAGTTATTTCAGTAATTCAGTATTCATCAGTCTTGTCTGAAACTTTTGTTTATATTTCTTGTATTTTCCATGTTGATCAATTTCATTCGATAAGCCTGAAGAAGCATATTACTTATATGCGAAAGCTCGTTTATGAATAAATTCACTGAATCGCAAAATGTGTTACCCTTTATGAGACAAAAATGGCTGCCCATATTACACATTACGGATATTTTAAGTCTGTATACCATGCGTAGTGATAAACAGATGTCTGTAATGAGAAACAACTGACTTTAGGGAAGGATTGGCCAATTTGACAATTGACAAAAATCAATAGACAAAAACTGACAAGCGGACCTTGGTGCTTTCCAACCAAGAAAGCCTGATGTTCTGGGTCCATCTACTCATGAATTAACAATGATCAAATCTAACAAGTAAATAGGACGACTAATTCGGGTATAAAGCCTTCACCCTGAACTGCTGGAGTCCAATGCGGTGGGGCTGATTGCTTGTGTGCAACAGACTAGGTAATTAACAGATATAAACGTAATTGAGGATGGCTACAGACACTCTGCTTGTTAGTCTGTATTATGGTTATACTAAAATATTGTGGTTCCTTGGGAATAATTGGGAAGTTAGTTGAAGGGTCTCTGAGGGTGAAGGACAATGAAAGGGAAAAGTAATTGTGAAGGTCATTAAAGATGGCGGAAAAGAAGAGGAGTGATCTGTGGGTGCTAACCATGATTGTTTATCACTGTTACCCTCCCAAAACAATAGTTATAATATTAATAGTAATAATAATATCTGTTAGGCCCAGTCAGAATCTGTTGGACGTGGGTTGAGATTGAGCAAACGATTTTGTGTGGTCGTTCATCTGTGTGCAAGCCAAGCTCGACACAACATGAAAAACTCTAGCTAACATCTGATCAAGTCACAAACGTCCACGTGGTTCTTCATTTACAAGAATCTTATCTCGACAAGCCAGTAGGTGCGGTGGACTACCACTTTCGATGGGGGCGGGGATTCTTCTAGGTTAATGCGGCAACGTACTAGGCCCGCTACGTCCACTTCGTTCCAGTTTAAATCGAGTAACTGTCTAAACTGTATTCCCAGTATACCTTGTATTGCTTGTATTCCTTATACTCCTTGCATTTCTAGTTAGTCATAGTAACCATAAATTTGTGTAGTGTTTTTGAGAGCCATGTGTTGGAAGGGCACTAGAAATCAAATAAAATTCCATTCCATTTCGTAAAACGGTTGTGTTAGGCTATGATTTAACATAAATGTATTTTTTATTGTGTTATACAATATAATTAGTTATCATAGGTGCTTCACAGACATACTAGTTATTATGGTGCCTCCAAAACAAATGGATTATCATTATTATTATATAATTTCTCCTGTTCTCGTTGTATAAACCAGTGGACTAAAATATCTTACGGTATAATACAAGAATAAATTTAATATAAAAAATGCATGCATAATTTACCAGATTTACCTGGAGCTCGGGGGACGTGTCGAGCGCTTCGGACGATTAGACTGATTGGTCCACTGGTTAATGATGACCTTCACCTTGTCCTCAAACATGGCTGACAACCTCAACGTCATCGTGTAAATCTGCAAAAATGCACGGTCTAAGTCGAAGGTCACGCTCGATGATTCGGTACTTTATTGAGTTACGCGATAAAAATAGCGATAGTGCTGAGGGAAGAACCGGATGGGTTAGTTAAGTCTTTGATTGTGCCCAACAGTTTGATAGAGAGGTGAGAAAACGGAGGAATTAGCGGAGTTTCTGTAGTGCTTTATTGATGCTGTCAATGTTTCTCACACTCCACTATGATTAGTCAAGTCAATGCAGACTCTGAAGGTCTGAAACGCACAAAATCAGCCAATCAATTCATAGTCCTTCGTGCCTGTTACGGATATCTGTTTATATCGCTGGTGTGATATACGGACTTAAAATACCAGTGGTATCTGAAGGTCGTGGGTTCGAGTCCATCAGATGTGTAGGTGTTTTTCTGTGCATTTGTCTCCAGCAGTCCGAAGAACCACATTGGCAGAGGGTTTGCGTTTTTAACAGCAGCCACGAAAAAAGCTAGCAGAGTTGGAATGAAGGTCAGTTACTCAGCTACAAAGCCTACAGTCTACAGTATTTCAAGCATGGGGACACGTTTACTGGATATATGTACAATCTTTAACGTCACATTGACGGTGTATGCGTTCGGACATTTTTAAAACGTTGTTGATGGGATGATGTGTTTCAAACTTCACCCTTCCTGGTCTTAAAAACAATGAGAATTACCTCCACAATGGGGGGAGCAGCTGGCGTAGTGGTTTGACTTTGAATCCAGGGGTCCCTGGTTCAAATCCCGCTCTGACCAGTATACAAACTGTGGCGTTTTTCAGGCTGAAAACGCCTTAAACCCCATCGCCCATGGGGGTCTGGGTCGCCCCTGCAGTGTGGTTCTGTTGGGGCTTTTTCCCTCTGACGTTTGCTGTGCTTCAGATGCTCTATATGTACTCTCTATGTCGATTACCTCCCCTCTATGTCATCATCTCATTGTAAATAAAACATGGAACTATCATAGACTTAGTGGATTGTGCGACATATGTAGTTCATATGTAGACATTTAGAACCAGTGGCGTGAATGGAAAAAGGTCAATTGTCTGCCCAGACTTAGTGTTTTTCACACTAGGTGTTTTTCCCCCACCCCATATAAGTAAGGCTAATCAGATTGTCGTGTTAACCACATGAATAGGATAGCATCGTAAAGGGCCCATGATGGCCTATCACAACAATTACTTTGATAATCAGCCTATAAATACATACATACATATATTCAAGAATCTCAAGTGCTCCTTTTATTAGACATTTTTTATTGTTTTTTTGTTTTTGTTTTTCTTGTTTATTTTTTATTCTAATAGGTGAGCGTCTTGAGGTCTCCTTGGCCTCTTGTTTAGTGACTGATGGCACTATGTTAATTTATATATTATGTTGTCATTGGATTGTTACATCAGGAAAGGCTATAGCTCGGTAAGCGAACGCCTGTACAGGGGCATCAGACTGTGTACATACCTCGACATATTGAGTTTAAATCGTAGAGTCACGTTATACAATGAATAATAAAAATAAATAACAAAAGTATGAACAGGAAAGGTAGAAAGATAAATGTCAAGCTGGTACCTGTTGTAGAACTGCCTTCATCTGTGAATAAATAATTAAGGTAGACTTTTCATTTGTTGTTTATTCTTTTGGTAGTCCACCTATTGGTAAAATGTTTCAGAAACAATGTCGGTACGATGGTCAAATATCGGTTTTTGGTAGCAATTTCGTCGAAAAACTTGCCGAGGTCAAGTACTTCCTGGTAGGTGGACTATAGTTTGTTACATTACATGTCTATAATATATATGAATTACATTACTATGCCACAGCTTGGATCGATAAAGCCTTATCTGGTATAATTAAAACTGTCTCTGTAACTAATAAAGCCATATTCCGCATTGTAGCCGGTTTATCAGGTACTATTGAAGTCATATTTGGAACTAGTTAAGTCACATTTTGGACTACGAAAGTCATATCCAGTATTACTAGAGTCAAATCAGGTAGTATTGAAGTCAAGGACTAGGAAGTCTGGGACTACCAAAGACCTTCCGGACTATTGAAGCCATTCGTGGGACTGTTAAAGCCATATCTGTTATGACTGAAGCTATGTTTGCCATCACATGACAGGTCGGGGCAGGTGCTATAGGCTGTGAGTTGCTCAAGAGTTGGGCAATGATGGGTGTGGCTGCCTCACCCAAAGGGCAGGTGTTTGTTACTGACATGGATCATATAGAACGGTCTAATCTGAACCGCCAGTTTCTGTTTCGACCCCACGATGTGCAGGTGAGCATGTATGTAGCAGCTGGTACCATGATATCTAACATAAAGGAGGTATAAATGAGCCTAACATTATATATGCTATGTAGATTTTTCTTTGCTCACAATTGTCGCTTGTACATAATTGTTTGGTAGCAAGTATTTGAATATGAAAGGTTTATCCCCAAAAGATAATCATATATTGTGGCTACCTCGGGGGATGATACCCCTGCATTGACAAAAGGGGTCTTGTATCACAATGACAATGCTCCAGCCCTTAAGTTGGTTGTTGCAATGGCCATCATGCATAAGTGTGGCTTCAAACTCATTGACCACTCCCCGTATTAACCTGATTTGACTCCCTTATACTATTGTCTGTTGCCAAACCTAAAAAAAGCACATCTGAGTAAATAATATTAAACAGATGATGACATCATATGTGCAGGAATAGTAGAAGCCTATATTGATGCTGTATTTGTGTATGTAGAAGTCGATATTGATGTTGTATTTGTGTATGTAGAAGCCTATATTGATGCTGTATTTGTGTATGTAGAAGCCTATATTGATGCTGTATTTGTGTAGGTAGAAGCCTATATTGATGCTGTATTTGGGTATGTAGAAGCCTATATTGATGCTGTATTTGTGTATGTAGAAGCCTATATTGATGCTGTATTTGCGTATGTAGAAGCCTATATTGATGATGTATTTGCGTATGTCGAAGCCGATATTGATGCTGTATTTGCGTATGTAGAAGCCTATATTGACAATGTATTTGTTTATGTAGAAGCCTATATTGATGATGTATTTGTGTATGTAGAAGCCTATATTGATGATGTATTTGTGTGCGTAGAAGCCTAAATCGAGTGTGGCTGCTGGCATGGTGAAGAAGATGAACCCCCACATGAATATCGTGGCCCATGAGAACATGGTTGGTGTGGAGACGGAGAACATCTACACCGATGAATTTTTCGAGCATCTGGATGGAGTCGCGAATGCCCTGGACAATGTAGAAGCTCGTGCGTAGTAACATAGCAATCACTGTACCGACGTAGCAATCACCATAGTAATGTAGCAATTGCTGTAATTCCGTAGCAGTTGCCGTAGTACCATGGAAAATGTTGTAGTAATGTAGCGATCGCCGTAGTAACTTAGCAATCGCCGTAGTAATTTAGCAATTGCTATAGTAACGTTTCAACAACATATATAGAGAGATTATTCACCTGTAAGGTTCTGTATCATGTAAGAGCCCATGAAAGGGCTGTGGTAATTTTTTTTTTTGACTAATTTACTTAGCAAGTGAATTGAGTGCCGGATAATGTGGTTTAGATGTGTATGTCTATAGTAACCCAACTGCGAGCGTAATGTGTAAATTATCGTGCTAGTTCATAGCTGTTGGATGAGACAACGAATGCTGTGTAAAGTGATTTATAGCTTTAGTAGTTTAATGAGAATGATAATAAGATAAGTGTTATTCAGTTTTTTAGATTGTGACGAGTAACATTCAGGATTTGTAGAATTGTGTCCGGCTTCTTTCGGCTACTTTCTTAACGAGAATGTCGGCATAATGCTATAATGACATCGACCATCTAATCAACTCCTGTTGAGTCCGATAATATACTAACATAGCTACTCTACTATGTGGTGACGGGTAGCCATATTTATGCCATGGTATTTTGTTCATACAGGTCTCTATATGGACCGGCGGTGCGTGTACTATAGAAAACCACTACTGGAGAGTGGTACACTCGGGACCAAGGGTAACATCCAGGTTGTGATCCCACACCTGACCGAGTCATACTCATCATCCCGTGACCCACCGGAGAAGTCTATACCCATCTGTACCCTGAAGAACTTCCCCAATGCTATAGAACACACCTTACAGGTATCATCTGTGTGTTTGTGGTATATAAATATCTAATATAATCTTTTGCTCATTAGAGACGCATATCATCAAATCAAATACACTCACTGGATATGCATTGTTAAATTTGTAGCTTACCAGCAGGCCTTATCACTTAACATGGTGTCTACAGCTAGCTGGGTGTTTTGTTGTTCAAACTGTAGTTTACCGTCTGGCCTTATGACTAAACATGGCATCTACAGCTAGCTGGGTGATTTGTTGTTAAATCTGTAGTTTACCATCTAGCCTTATCCCTAAACATGGCGTCTATGGCTAGCTGTATGATTTGTTGTTAAATCTGTAGTTTACCGTCTGGCCTTATCACTAAACATGGCGTCTACGGCTAGATGGGTAATTTGTTGTTAAATCTGTAGTTTACCGTCTGGCCTTATCACTAAACATGGCATCTACGGCTAGATGGGTAATTTGTTGTTAAATCTGTAGTTTACCGTATGGCCTTATCACTAAACAAGGCGTCTACAGCTAGCTGGGTGATTTGTTGATCGATATTTTGTTTGCAGTGGGCGCGCGACACATTTGAGGGTGTATTCACCCAACCCCTCATCAATGCGAAGTTGTACAGAGATGACCCTAAATTCATGGAACGCACGTGTAAACTTCCTGGCTCACAACCGGTGAGTGTCCATGTCGCACCTGTGCGTGTCCATGTCGCACCTGTGCGTGTCCATGTCGCACCTGTGCGTGTCCATGTCGCACCTGTGCGTGTCCATGTCACACCTGTGCGTGTCCATGTCACACCTGTGCATCATGTCAACTGCTTCTGCTCCAGACTGGTTCTTCACAGTCACTCCACTAGCTCATCTCAGATCTGGTTTGGGTCTTAGGATTATTGATTGGATATTGACGGAACATTGAAGTATGGATGGAATTTATTGATGGCACCAACACTGGGACAAATGACGCACTGATGAGTCAATATGTCAGGTACATGCTGGCGCCAGTTGAGCTGCCTACAGCCATGACTGGTTGTATATGTGCTCATCGTACACTAGGTGAGATGCCTGTGTAGCCTACAAGTCCGGTGTATAAATGTCACACTTGAATTTTGGAGCAGCTGATTCCTTCTAAATGCGTCAACTGTAAGACTGCTGTCAGTATCTCATGTATCCTTATCTATGTCATGGCCAATGAAATGAAATAAATTTGTGTGCTTATTAACCTAGCATTCAAATACACTTTACATCATCAAAGATATTATGTTAAGCTAGCTTATGTAAAGTTATGTAAAGCTATATTATGTAAAGCTATATTATGTAAAACTATATAATGTAAGGCTGTACTATGTAAAGCTATACTGTGGAAGACTATTTTATGTCAGGCTATCTTATGTAATCAACTCAGAAAGGTAATGAGTAGTCTTCACACTTATTTAATGCGGTTGCCATATTGCAATGTATCAGAATAGAGAGGTATTTTTCCAACTGAAATTGAGATATAAGGAGCTTTTTATATTTCCTTAAACATCATCAGACGTGATGATAATATACGTCTTATCTTAAGCAAATGCTTAGAAATGTTATCTAGTGATACGTACGATTGTATTGTCTTACCGTGGCAGACGGAGACACTGGAAACTCTGAAGCTGAGCCTGGTGTCAGACCGACCACAAACGTTCTTAGACTGTGTGACCTGGGCGAGGCTACAGTGGCAACATCACTATCACAACCAAATCTCTCAGCTGCTCTTCAACTTCCCACCTGACCAGGTTTTGACCAATCAAGAGTCATTTACCATTGCATGACTACGCTTTATTGTATTACTCGTTTTAATAATCCGTGTACTGATGATGACAAGCTGTTGTTTTATGATGGATATGATGTCAATCATTATTTTACGATCATGATTGGCAGATTAAACTTTGTATGGAGAAAATGCCTTATGACTTGTAATGTAATTTGTATGTTATCTATGTTCACCAGCGAACAAGCAGTGGGCAGTTATTCTGGTCAGGGCCTAAACGATGTCCACATCCTCTGACCTTTGACACTAACGATGTAAGTTCATTGATGTTTTTGATGTCTTTTTTTGACACTGAAACAAGTATCTGTATCGGAAGCACCTGTTGGTGGGCAGTTCTCATATAACTATTGGACATAATTAGACTTGAGTTTGTATTACCTTTTATTGAGATCATCCTCAGTATTGCACGAAATCCTATTATTGCGCAAAATTGCATGTGATATTGGGCAAAATGGCATCTGATACCTGCACTATTTTATCTGACAACCTCTGCAATTGCGCTTGACGATCTCAATTTGTACCTGATGTCTCCGATATTGCAGTAGGCAACTCTGGTATTGCACTAGATGAACCTAGTATTAGACTAGATGAACCTAGTATTAAACTAGATGAACCTAGTATTGCACTAGATGACCCTTATATTTCACGAGGCAACCGCAGTGTTATCTATATAATTGTTGACTGCACAGGAGACCCATATCAAGTACATCATGGCTGCAGCCAACCTCCGCGCTGAGATGTACGGCCTGGCCCAAGTACGTGACATTGCTCAGATCCGCGAGATGGTGGATAAGGTGGCTGTGCCGATGTTCAAGCCGCGCTCAGGTGTACAGATAGATGTAACCGAGGGCGAGGCTGAGTCACGCATGAATTCTGGAACTGTGGGTGAGTGAGGTGGTCGGAGAGTGGATTTCTCTAGTGATCAAAGAAATGCATACGCGTAATACATATGTAGGCACTTATATTTTCTCTTAGTCTTGAGTCGCTATTAGCAAACACTACTCTCTAATTATTACGATATATATATATATATATATGTATATAAAATAAAGATATCATTTTTACTATTACATGACAACATATTGCTTGTGATCTTTATATAGAATCTATAGTTTATTGGTCAGTACACAATATGTGGGGATAGCCGCGTTAGTCTGTAGATAAATAGGGAATCGAAGGACAACACCTTTTAAAACTAACTATAATTTATTTCACAAGCTTTCGAATATAAATATTCTTTATCAAGTGATAACTTTATCACTGATCACTTGATAAAGAATATTAATATTTGAAAGCTCGTGAAATAAATTATAGTTAGTCTTCAAAGGTGTTGTCCTTCGATTCCTTATTGATTAATACACAGCATTAATATCTGGTGACTAACAGTGGCTATTTGTATCACCGTACTCGGTTACTGGCATTTCATTCGTCGATGAACACAGACCAAGACTACCTTATGACCCTGAAGGACAGCTTGCCGTCCCGTGAATCTCTCGCCTCTATCAAACTGAATCCCATCAATTTCGAGAAGGACGATGACTCTAACTTTCACATGGACTTTATCATGACCGCATCGAACCTCCGCGCCGAGAATTACGACATTCCACAGGCTGACATGCATAAGGTACTGCAGGCTAGCCGCTAGTGGTGTGTGGTGATGTCATCGCAGTACATCTCACACTGTCACCATGCTTTATCTGTGTGTCTTTTGTGTTACCATAATGAATCTGTGTTGTATTCGATAGTGTCAACTAGGGTCAATTTCTGGTCTCGCTGATATACCAGGTATGGGGGTTTTCTTGGGGAGTATCACCATGGTATAGTTACGTGTGATTCGGTATCGTCACCTGGGCATACCTGTGTGTCATGCGCCGGCGTCACCATAATTTCACTGTGTGTCATTCAGGATTGTCACTGGTGTGCTGGACACACGTGTCATGCAGTGTATTGTTGCTATGCTATACTTTTTCCACTTGTTTCACCAGCAGTTTGTACTTATAAAAAAAGTTATGCCAAAATACACAATACATTACGTAATATACAAACATATATACAGCCCTTTTACTCAGGTGTCTCTAATGTCTGTTATAATTTATATGATTAACACCTAAAGCCGTATCAGAGTCTGTAATATATATTTCAGTCATTGTGGTTAGTTATCTGACCCTGTTCCATCCAACAGGTGTGACACAGGTGTCAGGCGTTCTCCCAACATTAATAAGGACATTAATTAATATTTGACTTATTTTGAATGACAGAGCAAGCTGATAGCGGGCAAGATCATCCCTGCTATAGCCACGACGACAGCCATGGTTGTGGGCTTTGTATCTCTCGAGATGTACAAGGTATTTGATATTTTATTGTTCTAGTCACTGAAAGGCTCCCCACTTATCGAACCACATAGTGTATTACATTACTTGTTATGCGCTTTAGCCCGATTTCGAAAATTCCACGCTCCCTGGAAGGTTTTTCATCGCATTTAGTGCTATCATAACGCATTGTCAATAAGAGTAACCCTATCACGATATGTTGGCTGTCTGTTAGTGTTCGGAACCAGTAGTGTGAAAGGTTAACTGTCCGCTCAAATCTAGTGGTTTTTATTCCAGTGCTTTCCCTCCTTTATAATGAGGCTACTCCTATCGTGTTCACCACAGCATCTATAGGCCAACTCTGTAAAAGACCTGTAAACCATGGTCAAGGCACCAATTAATTCCCTTGACAATCAGCCGCCTGTTGCTAAGTAACACCATGTGACTCATTTCAGCTTGTCCAGGGTCACACAAATATCGAGCGATACAAGAATGGATTCTGTAATCTCGCCCTTCCGTTCTTTGCCTTCTCTGAGCCTCTCGCCCCTCCCAAAGCTAAGGTAACTCAACAATCATGTTGAATACCACTGTTACTCTTGTCTTGACTGTAAGGAAGATTTTATATATACTAC
>WURV02043677.1:0-22248 GCA_011762755.2 Epimenia babai | reverse complement strand
TTCCCCCACAACGAAACTTGGGTCCCTCTTGTTAAGTTAGCAAACTCTCTAATCTGCATTGTGTAACTCATAAAACTTGTTGACTATTATGGAATTTAAAACTCTCAATAACAGTAAATACAGTGAATTGCCTCAATAAATTTTTAATACAAAAATTCTTTTGTTAATATGATCGATTAATATTATAAATTGTTTATATCAGAAATTGTTAATATTGTAAAGTCCCATCCTTATTAGCTCACCTGAGCTTATGCTTGGTGAGCTTTTCTTATCAGACTCTGTCCGTCGTCCATCCTATGTTAATATTTTCTTAAAAAATCTTCTCAGCGACCATTTATCGTAGAGCTTTGCCATTTGGCAGATATTCCTAGGGCTGGTTTCTTCTAGAACTGTTAAGGCTAATTTGAGCAAGGGGAAGTAATTCTTTGCCAATATTTGTATTTTATCAGAAGAAATTATCGGGCCTTTTGGCCTCTTGTTTTAATATCTGAATGTTTGTAGGCCTCTTAGCCTTTTTATATTCAAATATTTAATATTCATATTCATTGGTGTTTTTTTAGCCTGTTTGGCCTCTTGTTTTGTTATCTGAGTGTCTGGAGGCCTCTTTGGCCTTTTCTTTTCGTCCTTTTTGGTTTTTGTTTGTTTTTTGGTTTTTATTTATTTTTTGACAGTTTTTTATGTTATCACTTATATTATACTTACATATCTCACATGGTCTTTTTACTCTACATTTTTTTTCTTTCCTTGGTGTTGTTGTTCTTTTTATTTTTTTTCAATAGTTAGGTGAGCGTCTTGAGGTCTCTTTTGCCTCTTGTGTATCCATAATAATTTGTTCCTATTACTTGCCAGTTACTGTAATATTCTTTTCTGGCGTGAACTGCGAACATAAATTGCATAAAGCATTGTATTGACGATAATTTATTCTATGTTATCACAGGTTTACCATTTCATGTGTCAGTACAACTGTTCTAACATCATCTGTAATAATCATGGGTCATTCCAGCTGCCGCGGCCCATGAGAATCAACAGAAAAGTGCCACCCATTCAGACTAAGAATATCCCCTCAGGTACCAAGTTGTCATATCAAGTCGTATGAAGTTCTGATATCAAATTGTTATAGTAGCACCAAATCGTTATACCAAATCATATAACATTATACCAAGTTATGCCAAATCATTTTATACGATTTATACCAAGTTTTTATACCAATTATACAAAATTATTATATCATACTGGTATACCAAGTTGTGCCAAATCATTTATATCGAACCATTATATCTATTTGATATCAATTTGTTATACCAAATCAGGATATCATACCATAATAACAAGTAGTTCTTATACCATATTATATCTTACCGTTATACCACATAATACCAAATTTTTTTCTCACCTCATTAGACCAGGTCATTGTCCCAAGTTCTAGACAATCATTAATGAGCTACCTTTCAGGTGTTGTGCATTTTGCAGGTTCAGATGTAACTGTGAAGACACCGAAGACACAAAGCAAAAAACACCCACCCACCATCCCGAGCTACAGGAAGGGTGACATTGCTGTCACAGGCTACTCGTATATGCGATGACCACTGGGCAGTCAGCGAGCGTGATTTGTTCTCCCCTGAATCATAAGTGGCTATCGAATGGTCATCCACTGTCTGTACTACAGCAATTTTTCCCCGATGTGATTCTTCCATTTCACGAAAACAAAAATCTTTTTGAATTAAAGAAGTGACACATCACATTAAAGAGTTAGGCCTGCAGCAGTAACTCTTGGCAATTGTCTTGCTTGCGCAGACTGAGGTTGCTTCTGGACACCTGTCTGCCCAGATGTGGTTTGTTTTGGGAAACTCTGCCCAGAATCTCTGGTTTTTTGTGGGCAACTCTCTGCCCAAAATCTCTGGTTTGTTGTGGGCAACTCTCTGCCCAGAATCTCTGGTTTGTTGTGGACAACTCTCTGCCCAGAATCTCTGGTTTTTTGTGGGCAACTCTCTGCCCAAAATCTCTGGTATGTTGTGGGAAACTCAGCCCAGAATCTCTGGTTTTTCTTGGGCAACTTTCTGTCAGAATATCTGGTTTGCTTTTGGTGATTCTCTGCCAAGAATCTTTGGTATGTTGTCGGCAACTCTCTGCCCAGGAGCTCTGGTGTGTTGTCGGCAACTCTCTGCCCAGTCTGTAGTTTGCCCCACAATGATTTCCCTATGATAAATGACACCAACCATGTTCAGTGACGCAGTACTAAGCCCAGTCCAGGCTAACTCGGTAAAGGACAAAATGTTGACACGAGTGACCGGTTGATGGCTAATGCCTGTCTATCTCTTCATATTTACACGTTTCTGTATTTATACAGATTTATGTGATATGAAAGTAAAAGAGTAAGTTCGTCACTTGTGCCATTCAGATGAGAAGACACTTTTGGATTATGCATAAGGGACATCATTTAACAGAGTGTACACGAAAGTTATCTCTCTTTCTTGGTAAATTATACGAGTGGCTTTGGAAAAAAATTTCTTTCTGTTCGTATCTTTCTCTTAAGATTGAGAAACATTATAATAATTTTTTTCTACTGAAGGCCTACAGGTAAGGCTGGCCTCCCCAGACTCTGTGATGACGGCGATGGTCCAGGGAGTTTTTTCAATGTAGATGGTTGTGCCAGGTGATGTATTAGTCAGGTGGGATGAGAGATGAATATTCAGTGTTTACTCCCCCCCCCCACCAGTAACAAATTCTTGCTGCAGCACTCTGATGTATTTTTGTTAAGTTTTAATGTTGACCTGTAATGTAGGCTGTATAATATATACAGTTGTTATGTATAGTACATAAGTATATCATTAATACATCTGAACGTTAAAACATTTTTTTAGTTTTTACTATATATATATATATATATATAAAATGTATGTTTTAGAGATTCAGTGAGAAATGAGATGTAAAATAAAGGATTAAATAGGATAACTGGAAATTTGTTGTTTTTCTCAAGGCATCTTTTAACTAAAATGCCACAAGATCACTTACATGCCCCAATTGGCGTTATGCAAAATCATAAGACCAATCGTATGTTTGGTTTCTCTGCGGAGTTTTTCTGGAATGACTGCTTTCTTGAGGCTATAAGCTCGATTCACCCTGCAGCCTGCAGCCTATTAAATGAATGTTATATGCGGCCCATAGATCCATGTTACCATATTCCAACTCAGCTTCCATTTAGTAGTCCTTTTCAGCTTTAGTGCTCTATTAAATGATTGCTAATAGTGAACAAACCGACATCAATTCACTGTAATTTTGGAAAACATTACAATAAATATACATTGCCGTTGTGTCGGTGTGGCCCTTAGTTACAGTTTCACATTCTGCTCCATGGCCGCTGTATTTCAGTGTGCTCCATGATCGCTGTATTTCAGTGTGCTCCATGGTCACTATTTCACAGTGTGCTCCATGACCGCTGTATTTCAATATGTTCCATAGCCACTATTTCATGGTGTGCTCCACGGCCACTATTTCATGGTGTGCTCCACGGCCACTATTTCATGGTGTGTTCCATGGCCACTATTTCATGGTGTGCTCCATGGCCACTATTTTATGGTGTGCTCCATGGCCACTATTTCACAGTGTGCTCCATGGCTGATAAAGTCTCCGATAGTTGATTTAATTTTTATCAATTCATTATAAGAGCCATAATTAAGACTATCCTCTCTTATCCTACACTGCTGATGGTCGTAGCTTCTCTTGAACTACTGAACTATGCATCATTTAGCCGTGTTATGTAACTTAACAAGTAGTAACTATATGATTTACTGTATTCCATATGGTGATTTTTATAATGGTGGCTTTTTATATTGACTGAAGCCTATCAATTTTACAAGCAGGACATCGGTCAACAAGCTGGTCATTCTGAGACAAGGACGTCAGGTATGTGACATCTCTAGATCGGTTCCAGTGTTTTAAGTGAATTATGGACAATTCCACATCTAATATAAGGAATTTGTTAGCCTCTTCATATAAAAATATCTACAATTGGCTGACAACGCTTCTCTAGACATGTATGTGGGTATAGAAATAGGTGACTTATAGGGTCACCTGTGTGCTGATGTATAGAGGTTTTATCTTACTTTGGAGTTTGTACATTTGCGAATTACTACTAAAATTAAATGTAATATGTAATTTTGGTGCCTATTTAGTCAATGGAGTGACATTTTTGACTGTCAGTGGCAGTTTATATTGATGGATTAAAAACAGTCAAATTTAAATATACGGTATATGCTGTTCATTTCTCAATATGTCAATACTGTATAATACAGTCTTTGACTATGTGTTAAATAGGGCTATCTTGTCATTGTGTTTATGTTGAACGTCATTGAGTATTCTATCAATTGCAATATAATGTTGCCATATCAGTGGGTCTATAACTACGTAATTTCAAAGTCCCTACGAGATATGTAATTTATGTAATGTTACATGGACCGTTACATCGACATTTAGCGCCTAAAAAACAAATTAGCAACAGCCATCTGATTATCACAACTAATTTTTCTGTCTGTGCAACTTTCGTTTGCAGGTTAATTAATTCCACAGGTATGCACATTGTTCTGAGAGTGAGTCAGCCAGTCCGGAAAAACATAATGTGTTACAAATGTTAATTCATTCCCAATTCATAGGGTCGCAAAAATTTAAATGTCATATGTTTTATTTTATCACGTTCTGTCATATCTAGTTTATCTTAAAAGAATGTTTAACTCAAAGGGAGATAACTATAGTTGTTGATGAAGGGGAAACCAGAAAATTCTTTGCCCTTATCAAGCCTGGTACCCATGACCTCCAAATGACCTGTCCGGTGTTCTAATGGAATTATGATTATGATTCAAACGCAACTTAGCCATTTGATTTCTAAAAACTTTCATTTCACATTCTTACTGCACCAAAATCAGAATTTTTTCTCAGCTCCACCAAAAACAAGTATCCGTACATGTGTGTGATATTTTACATTTTCTTACCTGCATCATTAGTAAGAATTAAGAGATGCTACCTCTTGACCATTCATAATCGAGTCCTATTATATTGGAATAAGTAGAGCCTATTTTATTTTAAGCCAACACTTAAAATTAATTTTTTTCACTAAGCTCATCATGATTCTTTCATCGCCGTGGAGTACTCTTTAAACACGCTGATGCTTGATGTGGCATTGAATGGTATATAAATAACAATCATACTGGTTTATGGAGAGAAATGTACAGAAAAAACCTATTCCTCTGATGGGGCTAGGTATAGGTTTTTCTCTGCATTTCTCTCCAGCTCTTCATAGAACCAAATTGGCTACCCCTATTACCATACTGGTTTATATTATTTTCGTTATAACTTAGTGAAGCGCCATTTGTGATAGTAAACTGTAATAAAAGCTTATTACTTTTACATAAAAGTTGTAATTTTACTCCTGTCTGTGATGCGCCATCTTGTATTCAACGGCTTCAGTTTCAGTGTGATTTTCTGAATGATTCCTCCAATGGGTGATCTCCTACAAGTCAATGGCTACTTCACATATTATAAGTGTGTTATTACATGAATTCATTTACAGGATGGTTAAGGTGGCTTGACTCACTTGTTTGACGTAAGTATGGGAGTATCGCTGTTTCGTTCCGAATATTAAATGGAACAGTTTCCAGGCGAGACGCTCTAAACGTGGGCCCATTGGGGTCTGGGTAGCCTTGTATTGCGGCTATCTAACCATTCTCTCGCTATCATTGATAAATCTATTGAATAAACAACGCAGAGTTGATACTTGTATACCATGCTCTTTATTAAAACATAAAATCTAGCATTAATAGTAGATTCGCTACGTAAAATATGCCGTGAAATTATGAAAGATACCACAACAGTAACTACAGAGTATAGTAATGGTGTCATATAACGTTGGACAGCAACGTACCTAGAATAAAAATTTTATGAAATAATTTAATTTAGTGAGTTTTCTAGTTGGAATATAAGGTGAGTGGAAGATAAAAGTTCTGATTGTTGCATCTAGAGTGACGTGTGTTTGTGATGTGAGGTTAAATTATATATTCGTCTTATAATGTCTGTAATGCTGGGTAGCAACAATACCATAGTTTGGTGAAGATTCTAATAAATTCTCTAGAAATACCCGAATGAGAATATTTGTCGACCGATTATAACTTGCGAATTTGGTTATAACACTACATATGCATGTTGAGTTATAATACTGCCAATGCATGTTGGATTATAAAACTGCAAATGAATATTTGGTTAACACTGCAAATGCATATGGGTTTTAACACTGGAAATGCATATTGGGTTAACAGTAGAAATGCATGTTGGGTTATAACGCTACAAATACATCTTTTTATCAATATTCATATTTGGGATGTGAAATTACATATGCACGTTAGGCACTAATGCTAGAGACAAGTCAGGTTTCAAATATTTGTGTTTAAATGCCAAATTGTGATCTCGCAAATATCTTGGGCTCTGGCTTTGCAAAGAGCAAAACTCTTATAAGCATTCTATTTCTAAGGCTTTGAATTGTTTTACGCAGGAATGTAAAAAAAGGTACTATATTTTTCATTGATATCTTTGGCGTTTACGAAACTCTCTCATAATAATATAGTGAAGGGTAGAGGGAGAATAAAATTATGGTGCTTTAATAAGGTGGTGGAATAGGTTTGATCATTTCATCACCCACAACAGATAAAGACAATTAAAATTGGTCTTACGCTGATGATCAACTAGTGAATAGTAGTTATGTCAAAATCGGAGGCCATTTCCATTTTATGACGGTATTTGGGGATGTGGTTGATACAGATAGACCAATTAAAACAACTATAATCCTCTATTTAATGAAACCTGTAATTTACAAGTAGAACTAATAAAACTACAATCTTGTCATACCTTTCTTATTTTTAAACACCATCTATCATTCAATCTGTGGATGGGTTTTATTTCACATTTTTTATTCGTGATTAATAGCAGAGAAGCATTCTCAATTATTCATTCAACTCGTAGGAACAAGTTGAGATTATTAAATTAGTACAGCGATATTGTTGCTGTAAAGGGTAACATCCCTTAATCTTGCTATATATGTATAGATATATCAACCAATCGCAGTGCTTCTGTAAAGTTTCTGTTATGGCTACAACAAATATTGAGATTAATGTCTGAAAACTAATCAGAAATGAATTGAATGAAAAATGCATGTTTCAAATGGCAGCTCTCACAGAAGCATTGGGAATGACAAGGCTATGATAATACGATGTTAATAGATGACAATAACGATGTTGCTAGCTGTTATTACGCACATAGATATGTACATAGATATTAACAGAATACAGTCACTCGGGTTTGTAAAATTCATCCTCGTTAATACGGGTCTCACAAATTCCCGGTTGTATATACTGCATAATGCTTGTATGATTTTGACTATGTCGTTACATTCTATTAACAGCTATCCTGTTTGCACCTCCCATTTGCACCTTTTCGTCAAAATTTTGATTGCATAAAGAACGTGTGCGATACGCTAAGGCGACAATTCGCCATGATATTTGGTCATGTGTGTTTTTTTACGGTGCATGCGCATCTTCCGTTTCCGGTTAAACAGGAAACAATATAATAGTTGGAATTTTGCTATTCGGTATGATGGACAAGTTTTTTTTCGGTAATAATAAGTACAATCGCTAACTTTATTAATGTCACTGAGAATACACCACTGATACGATATGCATAAAAAGGAAAGGGAGGCAGAGCCTAGGTAGAATGCGATATACACATGCGAGAAGTTTAAAGCAATGCAGACTAGAAGAGGTTACATAGGTGATATTCATATATAGTTTATATATACAATAATATGGTAAATAAATACTAAAAATGATTGATAATGAATATACAATATCTCGGTACTTCTTGGTTCTGTCGTTGGAAGCCAAGCACTAAGATTACTCGATTATTTTTGTACAAAGAACATAGTGGGTGATAAAGGTATGCAAAGAATGGATAGTGAAAGGATATACAGGAATACACCATACTGGATGCATGCATGGTGGGGTGTTGGTTGAAGTATGAATGTATTAAGATAGGGTGGGTAGGGTGGAGTTACAGATATAACCGTGTAGACAGTGGGGAGGTTGGGGGATAGGTGTACTGCATACTGCATGCATATGGTAGACTTAAAAGAGCTTGGTCAATGCTATTATGGTAATTTCGAAGACTGCATGAAGCTGTGTTTGGAAAGGTAGAATGTACTGCAAGGTTGAAAAGTCGAGGAAATGAATTGACTGGTTGGGAGGGTGAAAAATATGCAGAAAGGTCTATATGGTGGGGAGGGGTGGGAGGAAAGGAGCCAGTAATATGCACCTGCGTGGGGGGGGGGCAGTTGATCGGCTACGATGTAAAGACAGGGGTCAGTGCATCATGGTCCAGTCACAAAGAGAGAGAAGAAATGCGCTGCATTGTCAGATGGGTGGATGGAAGTCGAAGTCAGGGATACAAGTAGCCAACAAAGGTCTTCAGCTATTGGTTTATGACATGATGACGATTAGTAAGTGTATTTGAAGGTGCTTAAAGATTGGTTATACGCGAAATAGTATAATAATACAATAATTGTGACAAAGTGAGAATGTAAATAAAATGGCATGTAAAAGAACTGATCACCGGGAAAGCCTATGGCACTGAATGTAGCGTTTGAACCATCAACCAATCTCAAATAAAATACTCATGTTGATTGGTTGGTATGGCACAATTTTACAATGGTAGGGATATAGTAAAAAATGATCTTTATGGCAATATACGTTGTACGGTATGGTAGTACAATGAGAGAGTGATGGTAATTCTATATACACATCACAACCTGTTGGTGGTGCACAAGCAACTCCTAGGGTTACATTCTACTCCCACATTGAGCGGGACAGCTGCAGGAATTGTTAAACTGGCAAATAAAGCACTGGAATCTTTGATATACAAATCAAGCTGAATCTTTGCTTTGGAGGAAAGCTCTTGGGAAGAGAAATCAATGCTGATTCTTTGAATGTTTATTCGATGAATTGTTTACAAAGGCGTGTAATGTAATCCACACCTTCTCTACAACGCAATGGGTAATAAAACTTAGTTAAGGATCGTTAAAGCCGTTGTTAATTATATTAATAAAAACTAAAACATACTGAAGAATCGTAAGAAAAAGCTCTGACTTGGTTAAACCTTCTGAAAAATTAGCAGTTATAGAAAATAACTACAAATCACATTTACTATATTCAAGCAGAAAGCTGTTGATTTGCAATTTGGGAAGTAATATTGCTTTTGCACCTTTGGAGAACATTCGATCAATCCAATCTTTCCAAATTACCTGACACTATGGAGATAATTAATTTAAAATGACAACATTCAGGATTTGTGCAACAAGCACAGGAAACCTGTCTGAGATAGGAAAATACCGCACGCACGGAAAATATTACATTTTTTAAGAAAATTAGAATAATTTTCAGTCTGCCTTTAATGATTATTAAAGGCAGAACAGACTTGCAATCCACAAGATACTCACAAAGTCAGCAGCAATGACATCAGTTTACACCATGTAAATACAACTCAAAAATTATGTCAGCATTCGTTACTATGTCAATAAGATGTTTTCTCCTTTTGGTAAAGTTTTCATCAATGCTTTAATTCCCTGTTTTATGTGCTGATTTTTGACATGGTAAAAGCAGTTACCTCACTCAAAAGTCTGGTGTAACATTTTTGATCAGGTTACAAACTGCACTTAGCCTGCAGGCGAGACTTTCCCTGTGCCCGTGTTACAACATTAGACGAAACACCTCTATCAAATCCTACGACATTCAAAAAACAGCTTAACCGAATGTTGAGCATTGATTCTAAACTGAATCACAACAGGCAAATATTTACTAAAGTCTACCCAATCAAATGTCACGTGACAACACAATAAATGGCAACATGCAATCATTAATAGCAAACTCACTAATGAGATCTGTCCAATTTAACGAGAATTCGCGTTTTTTTAATGTTCATAAGCAAAAATATCTAAAAACTACTGGTACACAATACTGCGTTATATGGCGTAACGTTACATTGCGGTGTCAACATTAATCAAAGTTTTGATCTGACCGCTTTATAATATAATGGTTACATAAGCACATGGCTATATGCTGAACAAGTGAACAATCATATGTTATGTTGGAGTGTTTGAGGAGAGGCAGTTAGCCAAATGGCCATCATGGTTACTGGCCTATGTTGATGATGCATAGACCACACACACACATGTATATATATATAATATATATGATATATATATACACATAGAGCTTTAGCACGCGTCTGTAAATAAAAAGACATGGCACGTGACGTCTAGGACGCAAAAAGATGTCTCCATTGTGCACAATTGGATATAATGACATTATTCGACATTCAATGACGCGTCTAGTTGTGTGTGATAGAGAATAATTGATAATCTGACCCTGATGTATCCAGATAAACGAGATAAACGAGGTGTCGCTCTCTACCAATAGTCGTTTATACATAAATTACTGTCACAGTAACTAACCAATCACAAACGGATGCAAGTAATCTACACAACAAAGACTATATAGACTTCCACATATATATATATATATATATATAAAGACAAACTCCTTAGGTAGCATAAAACAATGAAAATATAATACGAATTCTCCTTTTTTCATTCAACAACGTCAAAATCTAAAAATCTAAAAATCCTAATTACCTGTACCTGTAGTTTTAGAATGAAAATATGCAATAACTTCTAGTGTAAAATATAAATACAATATAATACAATATATTCTATTGTCTAATAATTTTCCAGTCCGATTTCTTGCTTATGTATGATATTTATAACTGTTACAAAATACATTAATAAATAGAAGAAATAAGACCCTTATATATCTGCTATTATATAAAAAGCAAGTATACAGATGTCTTCAGAAATATATTTGTAAATAGATACCTATGAACTCATCGTAAACTTTGGTGAAAGCGTAAGTAACTTTATTTTCAGATGTCAATGGAGGTAACACGTGTGGTTCTTCGAATAGCTGGAGAGAGGAATGCACAGAAAATACCTAGACATCTGATGGCACACCAAGGTATAGGTTTTTTTTTAGGAAAAAAGGGAAAGAGAAGATCCGAGGTTTATCCAAATTCGATCCTGGAATTTTTTGCATGAAAGACCGCGCTTCTGCCTATTGCATCACTGGTACCTAGCGCTACAACTAAATGTCATAATATATTAATAAATTTCTCAATTTCATCAAAAACGAAAAAGCTATCGCGCAAAATTTTTTTGATGGTTCAATGAGAATTCCAGTTTTGTCAGTGATAAATAAACACTAACTGAAAGAAAACGCATCACTATATGTGGGCTATAAACTAAAGGAAGCAAACACTATCAAACAGGTTTTTTATCATATTGGCAGAATAGTATGTGTTATTCTTAAGTTACATTATTCCACTACGAAGTTACACAGAGGAAATCAAATCACGAATTTTTATTTCTATTACTTCTGTTACAGTTTCTATATGAGTATTACGTACTGTAACTTACATCTTCCGTTTACGTAACTGTTTTAATTTCATCATCATTTTCAGAGATATGAAAAGATATTGAATTTAATAGGAAGACCTTCATGAAATGCCTCAAGGCAACTCAAAATATAAGACTTAAGCTATATTTAGCTCAATTATTAATTCACTAAGCAACCTTTAATCAAGGATATTTTTTCTGGTACTGTGCTACAAGGAACCAAGTGTAACTTGTTTCATGTGCAATTCCGACAATAATGGTATACAAAATATTTGCGATACGCGCTATTTTCAACATTCGCTGTACCGTGCTTACAGGTTGGGTCGAAATTAAAGGAGGTACTGCGATTGAACTCATGAAAATTAAAAATATATAAACTTATGAAAAGTAAAAATATAGATATACGTTGATCAAATTTCGTACTTAAATTGAATAGTATAAACCCCTCCCGTATACACTATTGACCATGGCCTGTACATGATTTTTGTAGCATCATTACAGTAATTTCACTGTCCCACGGAGCGATCAAAGACTAATTTAGTTATACTTGTTTCCTGTCATTATACTATGATATAATTAGGTAATTTTTCTAAAATCTGTTTGTTCCTACCAGATGGTCCGTCATTTTGAATTTGGGGATTCAGATATTTTTCTCTGTCTCCTTCCTATAATTCAGGTACTGCTGCGACGACCTCCAAGTAACCTTGCATTAAACAAAATCTTTCCTAGGTTTTGATATTACAACTGTTACTTGTTACAGCTTTACTAGCAGCTCCTTTAATTTTCATGCACTTTGCACATGCACAATGTTATTTAAAACGCGTTAAAGCGACGTAAGAAATAACATACATCGCCTACTGTATTTATAACTAAGAAATAAAAACTAGAAGGTAGCTAAGACCGAATAGCCACATAGTAAATAAATAAATCTGAGCTTAGAAATGTCAATAAAATCAAATAAATAGCCAATAACTTAATAATAAACGGGGAGTAACAAAAAAAATTCGTATACACGACACATAAGTAGTATCAACATTAAAATTACACGAAACACAATGCTCGTTATATACGGTATATTATATAAAATTTTACAGTAATATACACACTACCCATGAATGCAACAAAAACTATCTCTAATATACCGACTACGCTACGTAATAAATATAAACGGAGGAACGATATAAACAGGGGCTGATGTGAGGGCTTATTTGAATGATGTGAAGCTTCATTGATACAATAGAGTGCATTATTCCTTCGTCTGCTATGTACATGAAAGCGTGTTAAGTGGATTGGTAGATATTTCGATGCACTTAACCGGAGCCTTGTATGTACATGTGATTATATACGGGAGACATCGACGTCAGTGTGACACTAGTGACAGTGTGTGACGTGGGTACAAGACGCGATGTCAGCAATGTGAGTGTATATCAGCATTTTGACATCAGTGTATGACAGTAGCTTATATGACATCAGTACATGACATCACCATGACATCAGTTTATGATGGTAGTGGTATGACATCGTGATATGACGCTAGTAAATGACATCGCTATATGACATCAATGTATGATATAGTGGTGGTCAATATATGGCATCAGTTGTATGACATGACATCAGTGCTATATCACGATGTGACATCAGTGGTATGATATCATGATATGATGTCAGCGACATCTGTACGACATCAGTAAGTGACAACAGTTATAGACTTAAGTGGAAAGTCACGCTAATAAATAAATGACATTAGCACTTGACATTAATCAGTGACATCCTTGTTCATACAGGTATATATCGGTGACATCAAGCATGACATAAGTAAATGACACGAGCATATGACATTAGGAAGATGCGATATCAATATGACATTATTTCTGAATTGCATCACTGAAGGGAAGTATTAATGCCCCATGTTAATGCTATAAACCTTCTATTTTCAGACTCTACTGGACTCAATTCCCGAATAACATCCACAAATAATGCTGTGGCTGATTCCAAACACATCTCCCATTCCCGTAATATTTCTAATAGATATACCCGTGATAGCTCAATCGTAACCGTCTATGACGCAGAGCACTAATGGGGCACAAGGTCGAACGTCTCGGCGTAGAGGTCATGCTGGAAGTCAACGCGACCTCTGAGTGTCTCGAGAGTCCTGCGGTGTTCGACGCTGAGCTCGCGGAGGTTCGAAATGATCATGAGGAGACGAGGGAAGAGTCCGATCTCATCCGGATGACTCGCCGACACTTGAGACTGGAGCGACTGGATCAGTGTCTCCTGTAGCTTGTTCACCTTCTCGCGGTTCTTCAAACCAGGACGATCTAAGGTACACACATGTATTTTGTAAGGCACTTAACGAATTATTAGGAGCGGTTTTATCTGTTTAGATTGTTCTTTGTAAGATGCCATTATCAAACGGGTTGTGCGTTGACGGCTGACGAACGTGACAATCAACTGTTAACTGAACCACTCTGATGATCATCCGTGATCCATCATGATTGGCTAATCAAGCCCTACGATGACGGCTAACACCCGACCATCAGGTGCAGTACACATCACTGTAAGTGACATCCTGTTTTAATTTATATATAAATTCTCCTATTAACTATGTATACACATGATATATATACACACACACATACATATATATATATATATGTGTGTGTGTGTGTGTGTGTGTGTGTGTGTGTGTGTGAATGCATAGAAAAAAACCTATACCTTTTATGGGAGGTTGGTGCGTTTCCCGTCAGAGGTATAGGTTTTCTCTGTGCATTCTGAAGAACCACATATGCTACCTCCATTGACATAATTATAATATCACCCTGAAATCAATGCCCATGTCATATACTAATGAATGTTTCTAAATTAGAGTCAAGAGTTTAGAGTGTTTCAGTGGGTGGAAGTAATCTGGAGGCACTGTAGCAGGAACAATCGATGCTATGCTATGGTGCGTTAAATTACGGAGTGTATCACCAACCGGGTGAGATGAGGATGAGGGCGCTGAAGAGTCCAACCTCGAGATCGTTCAGTTGGAAGCAGTTGAATCGGATGGAGAAGTTAAACATGAGTTCGACGAAGTGTTCGCCGAGTGGGAAGTTTGACTTCATATCATCTCGTGAAACGAGTGTGGCTTTGTCCGAGATGTACATTGTGTTTGTGTCACCGTCGATGAAACAAGACTGAACGACGCTCGCCACCTGGAGAAAATGATCAAAAGGATTGTAGTTATACGCACCTGAAATAAGACAAGAGGACACATGCTACCTGGATAAAGGCATATGTAGGTAATGTACCGGAAATGATAATGAGGATCGTAGTTGTTAATAATATCACCAATCAGCTTTTTGTTCGTTGAAAATATGTATATGACCGTAATGATTAGAATAACTAAATATAGAAAATTACATTAACCCTTGTCCTGCTGAATATCTTTACTGAATAATTGTCAAAAGAAACAATATAGCAAGATAAGGGTCAACAATCGGCAACGTGTACAAACATTGAGGGGCCTCGAAGCGGACTTTTACGTTTGAGCAAATGGGCTCCATAACTGACAAATTGGGCCTAACATGTAAAGATGGTCAGTCCAGAATGCCTGTAATGTATAGATCGAACATTGATTCGCTGCGTGGGCCAATGGCTGTATGAAAGCAAGGCTAATATACAGCAAAAAGCTACTGTATGCCCCTCATTCAGTGAACTACTATTTTACATGCTCATTGCAGATTTAAATACTAGTCTTGAGCATTAGAGTATGGTATTAAGTATTCAAATAAGACTTGATGTGCTGCAGGGCATCGGTGAGTCTAAAATTTTCCAAACTAAATGCAACACAGTTAGAATGGTTTTTTACACAAGAATGTATGTTGTATGTGCAAATTTTACGCTCATGCAAAAATAGCGCGTTGTGGACAAAAAGTAGTAATATATATGCAATTGTAATAATATTAATGACAAATGTAGAATTTACCAATTTTATCATTACGATTAAACAATCAATTGAATAATGGAAACATTTGGACGGACGGAACAGAATTCTCAAAAAATTTTATTCTAATTAATATGTGACAGTTCACTTAAGTATTAAGATGTAAATTTTTCAGATAATTTTCACCTCGAAACACCCTCCTTTAATCAGCGAGATCTGATCATCCTGGTCTAGAGAATTGAAGCCAGGTATCTTCTTTGCAAACTGCACAACACATTGGACGAACTCATTGAGACGGCTCTGGAAGTCTTGCCACTTGATGCACAGCTCCATTTGTGAAGCCTGGAGAAAAGATGCAAACCTATCATTAGATACACAGCACCGTTTCCAAGGCCTCAAAAAAAAAAGTGATAAATCGGTTATTTAATATCCCGCTCTATGCTACGTAAAACATGCTCTAAGAGCGGTTCACAGTTCAGAAATATAGTGGGAGGGATTTAAGCAGACAGAATAACAATGTGAGCCAGTCAGCGTGACTCGGAGAAGAGATTGGTCTTGAGTCGTTGCTTAAAAGTGGAAAAGGAACGTCTGGATCTAATCTCAAAGGGAAGATTATTCCATATGATAGGACCCACAAAAAAAGCAGCGACTATGGGTGGTAGATACACCAAACAAGCTTCACCAATTGAAGGAAAGTTCAATCTGTGAGGCCTCGACAAATAAAGCAAACATTGTGATTTGATGGACATGATTTTACTGGAGGCTTACAAATGGTCGAATAAACAAACATCGACACTTAATCGATAGTCAAATCTCTCAATCAAACAACACAACCCAAAATTGAGAATTTAAGTAGTAACAAAATAAGGAATCATAAGATGGCCTACACGACAAATACCTTGATAGTCAGTCTATTTATTTATTTATTTACTTTTGTAAAAACCACAACGATATGAAACTAATCAACTAATATCGTAACCTGTTTCCTGTTAGTTCGGCGCCCGATCTCCTCAGCTACAATCCTGCCAATCACTCCTTCCATCGTCACTTCCTGTCGATGTTTGATGAGTTTCTGAGCCATCGCGCCCATTTGGTCGGTGATATGAGAGAACGTCGTGAGGAACGCTTCGAGAACTTTACTAGTCATCGTCATCACCGATATTTTCGAGTCATCGACTTCGCGGTGTTGATGCGATGATTCGCTCTTGATAAACGGCGTCACGATCGCCATATGCTCGGACACATTCGAATTCGGTAGACCTTCTCGTTTTGACGCGATGAGTTTGTTCACGATTGCAAAGTTCCCGTGGTTCAGCATAACTGTTGAAACATCAGCGTCACCAGACGACATACGAGGCAGCTTTTCTCTCGGTGAACCGCAGTACAAACGGCTCTCCGACGCGATGTATGGTCTCTTCTTGATCGGACTGCGACTGATTTGCTCGTCCGTTTTCGACATGGATGACATCGTTGTTATTGTTAGATTTTTTCGCATGTCAATTGACGAGTTTGGATGGGGTTGTAGATGCGACGGTCCGGGTGAGTTATTCGGACTGGGCACCGGGACGATGAGTGGGGATGGCATCTGAGACAGAATATGTGGAATGAGTTCATGCGAAACGGGCATGGGCGGTGACTGGCCATCCGCTTTCACAAAGATGTGCGGAACGTTATCCATGTTCACTGTGACTTGAGGGGGCAAGCTTAGCAAGTGACTGACCACAGACGGAACAGTCGTTGGTGGAAAAATCGAAGCATTCGGCACTACAACCGGAACACTGGATCCAGGTGGTGTCGACAGGTAAGCATTGGTTGTGACAACGTTTAGCGTTGTCGACGGTTTAGTGAAGTGTGTCGTCATGGTCGGCGTATGACGCCCGGATTGAGACGTCAGGGCAAGTGGTTCCGGAGTACTGCTCGTGGCTAAGCAGCGCATGCTCACTCGGTTTTGGTGTTTTTGCGTAGATTGCCATTCCTGCTGCGATCGTCTCACTGAATCTGGGAGGGACAGACCATCGTCAACAGTCTGAACAGATCCCGCATCTTGACTCATGGGGTAGGCCATCCCGAGCTGATCGTTAACATACTCGTTCTTCGTAATCAATTTCGGAGCTGCCGTCAGATCCTTGCTCTGTACGCCGCTACGCAATAACGCCGATAAAACCGCGACTGATGTGGCCGCAACTTTAGGGTTGTTTTGGGCTGACGTCACCGTCGATGTCGCTGCGACCGAAACCTTTACATCCGGTGTGGGTGGATTAACTGGCGGAACCCTGGTTGTGTTATCTGAGTTGAGACTCAGCAGCCCATGCAAGGCCTGAGCTGTCTGATGATCCTCCATGGTGCGAATCAATTCACGCATTTCACGCGAACGTCGACCCAACTTGGCAGCTGGAACACAATGTTGTTTCCTATATTGTATGTTAAACATAGGGATTACTTTATAGTCATAGACCACACTAAGCCAAAATTGTGGGCCCGTATGTACTTATGATAATTTTTATTAAGAAGCGTGTTTTAGTGCTACTTTATTAATAGTACCAATAGTAGTTGCAGTCACAATAAGTCACACTTATAATAATGAATACATATTGCTGTGGTTTTATTGTCGCTGTTTCTTATAATTAATATTGAGTAATATTAAAAATTATTATAGTAATTTTAGCATCAGCCTAATTTGACGTATAATCCAATGCATTACAAACAGATCAACAATGCTGTAAACGTAGTCATCCTTGAACGTGTGGAAAATCAGGGGCGAGTTAATCCCGGACATCTTAGTTTGCTTTACTGGATGTTGATTTCTGGGACCAGTTATCTGGAGGTCATTGGTGAAGGTTTTTTCTGTGCATTTTTCTTCAACTATTCAAAGAACCACATTGTATACCCCTATTAAGAATTTTAACATGTCAATCATATTACTGAAGAACATAGAACTTGCTGCTGCGAGTGCAGAAAATATATATTCATATACGGCAGTCAAAAGTTCACATTTTCTCTTGATGGACGAACTTTGTTTAATGAATCAATACAAAAAATACCTTACCTGACATTGATATTACTGGATCAAGCAAGAGATATTCAGAAAATTTCTGGTTTAGTGGGTCTCACTCTCAGACCATAAACATGTGCCTCGAAAGGAGTTGAAACCAATGAAGCTGTAAGCTTCTGATGTCTATTCAACATTTAATTGAGCTAATCAATGAACACCTTCATTAACCAACATCAGCTAACACGTATTTCTCCACTGACAATTCACCGAGCTTGCCATGCAGCCATTCGAGTTAACCAACAGCGACTGGAGCTAACCAACATCCATCTGATCCAACCAGCAGGCACTAGTATTAACCAACACCCATCTAGTTATCTGCCTGAAGAGACCAGGTACTGACCTAACCAATATTTAACTGCTAAGCTAATGAGTGACCAATTGAACTAACTGCTGCAACATTATTGCCATTTAAGCGTTATTTCATTGAAATCCATCCGATATGGATGTATTACTAAACGCACCAGATCTAGACATGCCGAGAGAGAGACACTTCTGTAACCTGCAGTACTGGCAGCGGTTACGTGTCAACACAGTAATCGCGCAGTTCTGCGAGTAGAAGCATTTCTTCTTGCTAGGGTCACCGATGTCTTGCAAGGCGCGGCGAAAAAAACCCTGAAATTATTAAAAACATTGACATTGGTCCAATGATATGAATTCTTTTTTCTCGACATTGGTCCAATGATACAAATTCTTCTTTCTCATCAAAAACCACATGGTTAATTGGTTATCCTTCCTTTTGGAGTTTTACAGAAAGCGTGAAATTATTAAAAACATCGACATTGGTCCAATGATACGAATTCTTTCTCATCACAAACCACATGGGTTACCGTACCGATTGGAGTAAAACAGAAGGTATCATCAAGAACAGGTTGATTATTACAATAAAAAATTTTAATGTATGTTTGTCTATAAATAATGTCTGTTGTATTTACATCCATATAGACAAGTGGCTAGTGGGTTAATCGTTTGCTAGACTAGACTACACATCGATATACAATATGCAAGATTCTTCAGGCAACCCTGGGTTAGCCATGGAGTCTGAATTGGTTTACCAACGTAGTTATTTAAAGGTTTCTTCCCTCGTGCTTGATGCTGACTGCACTCATTATCAGTGATATGAGATGAAATATATTTGACTTAAAGTGCACTATTAGCAACGCTGTCTAATACACTTTACATCAATGAAGAATACACATTAAAAATTAACATAGCATAGAAAACATACAGTACTAGCAGGAACAACTGTAATAATGGTAATAATAGTAGTAACAGGAATGGCAGTAAGAACAGTAATGAGAGTAATAACAGTAACCAGTGTCTTTCATGGAGCATCATCACTATCTCAATGTACATCTTTCACAGATTCTGAAGCGTGCCGTAGCTTTTGGGACATGGATCGGCAGGCTGTTTATCTTCAAAACCAGTGATGTGAATGGAAGAGGGTCAACCGTCTGCCCAGAGTGCGTTGCGCTATGCTAATTAACCTACCATAAAAAATAAGGCTAACCATATCTACATATTTCCCATTCTAGGCTAGATTTGTAAAAGCCTAATAATTACTCTACAGGTGATTCCCAGCCAATTAATGCAGACATGAACAACATGTTGACGCTAATTTCATATTCAACCACCTGGACTTCAAATATGCCGATTCAATGACGTTTGAAAAGCTCAAGAATAGACGACAACGTGTTTACAACAATAAAACACCATTACGTGATAAAATATACTGTAGTTAAATTTGATAATCAATACTAATACTTAGTATCTCTTAACCTTACTGATAAATTCATGCAAATTTATTATCTATCAATAAATTACCATCACTGTAGTTCACAATATTATGATGGAATGACTAGCTATTTCAAATTATGTCTCACGAAGATTGCCTTGTTTTGTGATACACCGATCAATATGACATAAAACTATCAGTTACCCTAATCACTCCCTTGTTTTCTAGGTTACAGTTCAGATAGAGGACATATCAGTATATAGGCCATTACATCATAAAATTATACAGATATATATATATATATTCGTGGCAATATTTCATCAGAAATGGTTTTATGTTTTATGTGCTTTTTTATAATCAGTGATAATATTGAATAGAGGCCTAGTGGTGGATGGATGTATAAAAGGGTTGGGACGAACCCGTTGTTTGGGTCATCACTGGCTTTTATACTCGAATCACGGCACTGATTTAGAATGCCAACATACTACCGCTCTATGTCGCACAGTCCGACATTCCATTATAGGTGTTAACAGGGTACACTTGGATAATAAGATAGGAGAGAGAGGAGTACTGTGAGTGACAGATGTTTGTATGTATGTATTTATAGGCTGATAACCGAAGTAATGGTTGTGATAGGCCATCATAGGCCCTTTACAAAACTAGCCTATTAATGTGGTTAACACGACAATCTGATCAGCCTCAATTATAACAGGCGGGGGAAAACACCTAGTGTGAAAAACCCACTGAGTCTGGGCAGACAATTGACCTTTTTCCATTCTCGCCACTGGTTCCAAATGCTTGCATATGAACTACGTATGTCTACATATGTCGCACACTCCGCTAAGTCTATGATAGGTCCATGTTTATTTAAAATGAGATGACGACATAGCGGGGAGGTAAGCGACATAGAGAGCACATATAGAGCATCTGAAGTACAGCAATTGTCAGAGGGAAAAGCCCCAACAGAACCACACTGCAAGGGCTACCCAGACCCCCATGGGCAATGAATGGGGTTTAAGGCGTTTTCAGCCCGAAAAACGCCAGTTAGTATACAGGTTAGAGCGAGATTTGAACCAGAGACCCCTGGATTCAAAGTCAAAGGCTCTAACCACTACGCCAGCTGCCCCTGTATATACGAGGCTAACCAACTCGTCGTGCTAGCCACAGCTTATAAGTGCCGAGATAGGATGTTAATCCAGACCTATTGCAACATACGTACATACATACCTACCCTCGTATGACTAGATTCCAACGTATTTTTGAATGATTCATTATTTTAGTATCTGTTTTCGCACTCACCTCCCAGTTTTCAACGGTGCTCTGCCACGTAGATATCTTCTCGATGTTTTCGATTTTGCGTTTGCGTTCGTTGATGAGTCGTGCGATACGTTTCATGGCGTCGAGTGCGCGGCAGACGTTCGCGTGGTCCGCGTGCTCGCAGTCCGTGTATTTGAGTAGTTCGGACAGCTGCAGCGGGTACTTACAGATCTTCTGGATCGGCGTGAGAAGGAAGCCCTCGAGCGGGATCTCGATCATGTCTTGCAGCAGACGACAGGCCTGGAATAACGAGAGGAAATAGTCTGCTTGATCGCTAAACATTACAGATATAAACAGTAACAGTTGTCTACTGGACATTGATTACACAAACATTACACAAACTACTGGAGAAGACACAGAAAACTGTTGATGGACCGAAGGGTGTTGATTGACAGAAAGATGATGAGTGACAGAAAGGCGTTGATCGACAGAGAGATGATGAGTGACAGAAAGGTGTTGATCGACAGAAAGACGATGAGTGACAGAAAGGTGTTGATCGACAGAAAGATGATGAGTGACAGAAAGGCGTTGATCGACAGAGAGATGATGAGTGACAGAAAGGTGTTGATCGACAGAAAGACGATGAGTGACAGAAAGGTGTTGATCGACAGAAAGATGATGAGTGACAGAAAGGCGTTGATCGACAGAGAGATGATGAGTGACAGAAAGGTGTTGATCGACAG